>JAVJIF010017707.1:0-99573 GCA_038442645.1 Agave tequilana | reverse complement strand
TATTTAGCTTCAGATATTAATAGGTGATTAGCTTCAATAAAGGTGTTTTGAAGCTTTCACATGGTGATTCAAGAGCTCGAGCGTCAAGTTCACATCTAGTACTCGGATGGAGTCAAGCTCGGTGGATCAAGTTTGGATCGAGTCGACTTGGAGACGGAGTTCTACAAGAAGACATCGGTTTGTTTAGTTTAAGATTTTGTTTAGATCTATTGTAAAGATTAGATAGTGTTGATATTCTCGAGTTCACAACACACACATGTTTTCAGTTTAAAGTTTCATGTTTGGTTTTTCGGTTTAACCGATCTTGGTTTTCAAGTTAAAAACATAGATATACTATATTTCATGTATATTGGATTCTATCCATATACAACATGCTTAAAATTTGTTTCAATATCATATTTTGTATTTAGATGTGTTTTGGAAAAATCGGATCTCCATTTCAAAATCTTAGTTTTGGAAAAATACGGATTTTGGTTTAAGGCAAATTTTCAATCTCACAAAAATGGTTCAAATTGTTTAAAATATGTGTTGAATTCTTATCACACATATTTGTATTTAAAAGATCTAATAAGAACTTATTTTTGTGAAATTTATGTGATTTTATGGGATTTAATGAAGATAAAAACCCTAGTTTTTAAATCCTATAATGGCTGGACTGGCTGTCTGTCAGTCGACCGCGCCGGTCGACCGAGGCAGAAGTCCGTCGACCGGTCTGGTCGACCGACGTGCACAGGACGTGCGCATAGCCAGGCTGGTGGGCCGATCGACCGGGTCGGTCGACCACCAGAGAGCTTCTGCTCTCTGGAAAAGGCCCCGGTCGACCGGTAGAAAGTTCTGCTCTCTGTATCCAGCTCCGGGACCGACGAGCGGTCGACCGGCCAGAGATCCGTTGCTCTCTGGATCCAGGCCCGGTCGACCGAGCGGTCGTCCAGTGGGCTCAACGGTCATCATAAATTTGACCGTTGGCCGGTCGAACGCCCGGTCGACCAGAAGGGCAATTCTGCCCTTCCAGCTGCCAACGGGCAGATTTCATTTGGGGCTATAAATATCCCATATTTGAGTTGGTTTTCAACAAGTTTTTCAAGAGCAAATTTCTCACCTTTACAAGTGTTATATAACAAGTTTTTTAAAAGAGTTTTAGGCTTAAAGATTTGATCTTTATTTTGTTTTAAAGGGTTGGAAAAATCAAAGAAAAGAAAAGTCTTTGGGAATTGATTTGATCTTCATTTACATTTCTATCTAGAGTTTTTCCTAAAGTTTTCTTTGTGTTTTTTATTTCCAAACTCTTTATTTTCTCACACTTGAGCTTATCTATCTATCCTATCTATAGAATCTTTGTTTTGTGAGAAAATTGGTTTGTGATTGAGAGAGACCACCAAGTTGTAAACCTTCCATACTTTGTGATATCCCTCTAGTGAAAGGTGATTGTGTTGATATCCCTCTAGTGAGAGGTGATTGTGGAAGTGGTGTTTGCATCCCTCTAGTGAGAGGTGATTGAGTTGAAATCCCTCAAGTGTGAGGTGATCTTTATTTGACTAAGTGCCTATCCCTCTAAGTGTAGAGGTGATTTGAGTTGCATCTTGCCTCTAATGAGAGGTTGTATTGGTTGAGAGAGGAGTTGTGTACTCCTGATTTGTATTTACCCAAATCTTCAGTGGAGGTTCCCTATGTGGGAAGTCCTGTGTAGACGAGTTAGTGGAAATCCTTCTGTGTGAAGGGGGAACGTAGAGTTGTGTGCTCGAACCTCGAAACATATCTCAGTGTTTGCGTTTGATTCACTTTTTATAACTTTCTCTTACTTTGTGCATTGCATCTTATTGTCATATCATATATACATGCTTGGTTGAATGTGTGCTCATACTTGTGTTTAACCAAGAGAGCTTCATATAGCACCTCAACTCTTATTTAGAGGAATTTAGAGAAGATGATCCAGAGCTCTTCACTTGGAATTCGACTACACTCTTTGGTTACACTAAGAGTGTTGTATTTAGTTTGTAATTTCACATCATTTGTCATTAGATTAGCCTTACACCTATTCACCCCCCCTCTAGGTGTACTTCAATTGGTATCAGAGCCTACGCTCCTGATATTAGGTTTAACCACCTAGGAGTGAGATCTTAGTTAGCTAATTTATCATTTGCATTTGCACACATGTTGTTTGCACTCATGGATAACCTTCCCATGTTTGATATCTCTAAAATTGATATATGGAAGGTTAGGATGAGTTTTCATTTAAAAGCCATAGGTTATAAAGTTTACCTTGCCATTACCAAGGAATCTTACCTTAGTAATAGCATGCATATAGAGGCCAATGCACTAGCCCTAGAGGCACTTAGAAAATCACTTAGCAAAGAAATTTAAACATGGTTTCTCATTGTGATTCTGCCTTTACAGTGTGGAACATCTTGACCTCAAAGCTTCAATTGCCAATCTAAATAGAGAAGGAATCTAGTGGAGAAGATTCCGACCAACGTTGCTTCATGGTCCAAGGGAATGACTCCCTTGAGGTACATTCGGATACTCAACTAGATAGTGCTACTTCTTCTTGTGATGAATATATTGATGCCGATACATTAAATGAAGAACTTTGTATTGTATGTGAAGATTGATTTTAAAGAATAAAGTTTTGAAAAAGAATAGTTCAAAATTAAAAGAAGAAAATAAAAATTTATCTTCTAAACTGACTTGATTTTGTAAGAGAGTGATGAGATTTCAAGTGAACGTGACTCACTTAAATCCCAACTTGAACTTACCCTAAATGAAAATAAAATTTTGAAAAATAAAAATGATTGTGAAAATGTTTTGAAGAAAAATGAGACTTTAACTTCAAAACTTAATTTTGTTATAAAAGAGAATGAATCTTTGAAAATGAAAATTGCTTTAATTTCAAAAGAATTGGAGGTTTGCTTAAATGAAAATAAATCTTTGAAAAATGATTTGTCTTCACATGTTTGCAATGCTAGTATAGCTTCATCATCTAACTTACCTATTGCATGCTCCACTTTATCTTCAAGTATTAAATGATATTTGTATTTGAAGAAAAGTGTTGATTGTTTGGGCTCCACTTTGAGCCAATGTGCCGTGGACCACATACGGTTGGAATCCATGTTTCAAAAGAAACAAGTTCCAATTATGCATGCACACAAACCACGGCATACACATGCTTCCCACGTTCACACTCATAACACTATGTATGCTCATGTGTACACTTGTACACATTGTGGACGTAAGGGCCACCTTACTAAGTTTTGTTATGATAGAATACATGATGTAAATTTAGCAAATAGATTTGTTGGGTTAGGAAAGGTGCTAAACCCCATGGACCCAAAAGAGTATGGGTACTAAAATCTGAAAATCACCTAGAGAGGGGGTGAATAGGTGATGATGCTAATCTAGTGAACTTAATGCGGAATTTAAAAACAAATTGCAATTAACTAGAGATGCACACTCAAACAAGCCAAGCAAATAATTATGAATGAACAATATGAATTGATGCAAGGCACAATATAGAGAGAGAGAGAGTAAGAGCCAAGGGATCAAGCACAGACAACAAGATATGTTTCGAGGTTCGAGCACCCAGCTCTACATCCCCGCCTTCACACAGAAGGATTTAACTCCACTAGCTTGTCCACAAAGGACTCCCACAAAGGGAACATCCACCGAGGATTTGGAGCAATAACAATTACAAGGAGTACCCAACTCCTCTCCTTACAAACACAACCTCCTGCTTGAGGCACAACACCAAGCCAACAAACAATCACCTCATAACTTGAGGGATTAGCACAAAGCAACACAAGGATCTGTTGGCCCAAGATTACAATCACCCGTTTTTAGTGTGTTTTGATGAATACAAAACATATTAGTTATTTGTACTAATAATATTTGTTGTTTTAGTGTGTTTCAGGGTTCTAATGAAACTAGAAGGTTTCTTCCCTAAAGGAAGGTGTTTTGACTCAAGTCACCTCAATTCGGGCTCAAGAATCAAGCTTGCAAGATCATATGGAGAAGCCCACTTGAAGCACTTGTAGTCCTTAGAACCAATGTAAGAAATAGTTTCTTAAAGTTTGAGGTTGTAGAATATTGGCTCTAGGATACACACACACATTTTCAAAATACAAGTTTTAGTTTTGGTATTTGTTTTCAAGTTCATGCCTTGATTCTTATACATGATTCAAAAAAAAATCCTTACAAAGTCTATATCTTATTTACACCATGAATAACTATCTTTTACAACATGAAACTTAACTACATATACCTACAAAAATTATCTTCAAAAATTTCCAAGTTCAAAATTCCTTCTGATTTTCTGTTTCAGGCTAGACCGGCCGACCGACCCGGTCGACCGGCACCTGCACAGGACATGCACGCTTGTGCATGTCTGTCGGCCGACTGCCCGGGTCGACCGACTGTCTGCAGTTTGCTCTCGGGTTTTCTGGGTCGACCGCCCGGTCGACCGCCTTCAGGAAACCTTGTTTCTGTTTTGAGGACGGTCGACCCGAGCGGTCGACCCGAGCCCAATGGCTACTGCCAGCAGGGCGGACGGCCGACCGGACGGGTCGATCGCCAAGCCTGCAGAACCCCAACGGCTCTTTCCTCTTTTGTGTATTTCTGAAATCTGTTTTTGTAATCTGTTTTGGCAGACTTTTTCTGAGTTGTTGGAGATCTTTTTCAGATCAAATAAGCTTAAAATAAATTATTTTTAACCCTTTCCTCTCCCTATAAATAGAGGAGATAGGTCTCTTGCATTCTTCACCAAGAAAAATACCTAAGTGTTCAAAGTTTTCAAAGAGAAAGAAAAGTTTTTAAGCTCTCCATTTCTCATTCTTTCTTGAGCTTGTTTTCAGTTGTGTTCTCTAGCAAAAATCATTCTACAACTGAGTTTTCTCACTACACTTCTTAGAGCCAAAATTCCCATCCTCATTCTATAAGGAAGTTGTAAAGAGAAAGTGTTTGTAAGAAGTTTGTGATCCTTTTGGTGATCACTTAGCTACTTGTTCCTTCTTCTTGTTCTTGTGGAGATACCTCTTCGGTAGAGGTTATTGTAAGTGGTGGAGCTCCGTGCTCGGGTCTTTGGTAGACCGTTGTAATCGTCCTCGGTGGATAGTGGAAACCCTTCACGGAGGTGAAGGCGGGGAGTAGAGCGGTGGCTCAAACCTCGAAACAAACATCTTGTATTTGCGATTGCTTTGTGTCCATTTTGCTTTAAATTTCTCTTGCACTCTATTGCTTTCAATTACTTGCTTGAGATCTAGTTGTCTTTCCTTGTGTTATTGCCTTTAGTTTGTGATACTTGTGATATATCTTGTGTGCATTTCATCATTGCATATTATTCATTCTTTGTTCGATCAATTCTCATACAACAAGGTTGCATTGCGCACCTCTAACCCATTCAAGGGGAATCAGGAGGAAGGAGTTCAGAACCCTTCACGGGGTATTCGGCTCTTAGTCTTATTTTGAGAGATCGTTGCATCATTCATTCATCTTAATTTTAAAAAGATTGTTAGATTAGCAATTACACCTATTCACCCCCCCTCTAGGTATTTTTCAATTGGTATCAGAGCATTGGTCTCTAGGCTCTTGGCTTAACAACCTTAGAGAGATCCTTTATTTGCTAATCACCACATTCATTTCATACTCTTTCACTTAGTAAACATGGCCGATAGTATTAAGACCCCCCAAAGTTTGATGGACATAACTTTCCCATATGGAAGGTTAAGATGACCATTTTCTTGCAATCTTTAGGAAGTCGAGTTGCAAAGGTCGTAACCAAACCCTTTAGTGCTCCCACCGGTGATGAGTCCACTTGGTCCGAAATTGAGACCAAAGAATTGATGCTAACTCTAGGGCACACTATGCATTACTTCAAGCACTTAATGATAATGATTGCTAGAGTAATACATTGTAAATCCGCATTTGAAATTTGGTCACATTTGATTATTACACATGAGGGGACCTCACAAGTGAAGAGGGCTAAGATAGACCTTCTTCGGTCCCAATATGAGAATTTTTCTATGAATGAAAATGAAACCATAGATGATATGGTTACTAGATTTACCAAGATTACTAATGGACTTTCTTCTCTAGGTGATGGTATTGACAACGACCAAAGAGTAAGGAAGATCATCCGGGCTCTTCCTCCTTCATGGGAAGTAAAAGCAACCACCTTGAAGGAACTCAATGACAAGGAGGAAATGGAGCTTATAGGTCTCATTGGGAATCTCAAAACCATGAGATGGAGAGAAAAGCAAGGGAAGAAATAGCTCCCTCCAAGAAGAAAGCCATAGCCTTCAAAAGTCAATCATCATACTCCGACGAAGATGATGAAGAAGAAGATGACGAAGAGCTCTCACTCTTGTCAAGAATGTTCGGAGGATGTATAACAAGGCTAAGTTCCAAGGAAGAAGGAGATGGCAAGGAGGTAAAGAAGAAAGAAAGATAATTTGCTTTAATTGCCAAAGACCGGGTCACATTGTTGCGGAGTGCCCGGATAAAGTGAAGCCCTCCACCTCAAAGAAGCCTCACAAGAAGAAAGCATTAAAGGCTACATGAGATTCCGAGAGCGAATCCGAGGAGGAAGTTGACACCGCCAATATGTGCTTCATGGCAAATGAAGGCACAAGCAAGGTAACCCCTTCCACTTCTTTTGATAATGAACTTTCCATGGATGAAATAGAAGAAGCATTTGTAGAATTATCACATAACTATGATTTTCTAAGAAAAAGTATTTAAAAATGAAAAAGGAAAATGAGTCTCTTAATCATCAAGTTTTTACTCTTTCCAAAGAAAAAGATGAATTACTTTCCACTCTTGTTTCCACCCAAAAAGATTTTGACAATTATAAAATTTCTTGTAAAGGCAAGTTTCCACAAGTTAATGATAATGAGATTACCATACTTAAAGAAAGAATAGATTCTTTAGGAGTAGTTTTGAAAAAGTGTGAATTTGATAAAAATAGACTTGAGGCTATGTTTCCTAAGAAACAAGCCCCTAAGAAACAATCTCATGTTCATGCTCATGTTCATACCACACAACCTTTACATCATGCCAAACCCCACAAACATGCTCACACTTCACACACACATCATGCATTCATGTATGGTAAAGTGTTTCATGTTCATATTGTGGCCGTAAAGGTCACTTAGTTAAGTTTTGTTATAATAGACTAAATGCATCTCGTCATAATGTTTGGGTTCGAAACACTAACTTTAAGGACCCAAGAAAATTTGGGTACCAAAGTCAATGAATTTGTTCAATAATGTAGGTACCTTCCAAGGCCCAACGACGTAGAGGGTTGTGGTATCTTGATAGTGGTTGCTCAAGGCACATGACTTGGGACATCAACAACTTTGCAACCCTATCAAGATACCATGAAGGTGGCACCGTCACCTTCGGAGATGATGCCAAGGGTAAAATCATCGGTATTGGTAATGTTAAACTTGGTTCATCCCCTTTAATAGAAAATATTGTTTTAGTTGATGGACTCAAGCATAATCTCTTGAGTATTAGTCAACTTTGTGATAAAGGTTTTGATGTTGTTTTTGATAACATAGCTTGTAGAGTTTTTGAAGACTATCTAACACATGTATATTTTCCAGTTTTCGTGATAGCAATATGTACATGATTGACTTGTCTAATATGTCTTGCAATATTACTTGTTTAAAAGCCCTCGATGATGACTCTTGGTTGTGGCATAGAAGATTAGGCCACATTTCTTTTGACCATATATCTAGGTTAAACACAAAGGAAATGGTGAAAGGTATTCCTTACTTGAATTTTGAAAAGGACCGGGTTTGTGACGCATGTCAACTGGGAAACAAACCAAATCCTCTTTCAAGTCAATCAAGGATATCATGACATCACGTCCTTTGGAGTTGATACATATGGATTTATTTGGTCCTACTCAAACCAAAAGTCTAAGTGGAATCCTTTTGCATTTGTTTTGGTTGATGATTTTTCGCGTTTTACATGGGTTTTCTTTTTAGAGCACAAAAATCAAGCCTTTTCACATTTTCAAGCCTTTAAGAAAAGAGTTGAAAAGGAAAATGATTCTTCAATTTAAGAATAAGAAGTGATAGAGGTGGTGAATTCATTAACCTACCCTTTATCACTTTTTGTGAAGAACATGAAATTAAGCATGAACTATCTTGTCCTAGAACTCCACAACAAAATGGAGTAGTTGAGCGGAAAATCGGACATTATAAGAGATGGCTAGGACAATGATTAGTGAATATGGTCTCCCTCATTATCTATGGGCCGAGGCTGTTAATACATCATGCTATATATCAAATAGAATTTTCTTATGCAAAAATACTTCAAAAACATCCTTTGAGATTTATTATTCTAGAAAGCTAAATGTTTCATACTTTAAAGTTTTTGGATGCAATGCTTTGTTTTAAATACAAAAGATAACTTAAGTAAATTTGATGCTAGATCTTATGAAGCAATTTTTGTTGGATACTCAAATACTAGTAAAGCGTATAGAGTCTTCAACAAGTCATCTTTGACTATTGAAGAATCTATACATGTAAAATTTGAGAAATCTAATGTGTTTGTTAAGAATGTTGTAGAAATAGATTCTTTGCATGAAGACATGGAGAAAATCACTTTGAAGGATTCACCTACAATTGCAAGCATGCCAAAGGATGATGAAGGAAATGAAGCTAAAGAAAATGAGGCTCAAGGAAATGAAATTTAAGGAGATGATGTAGAGCCTACTCAACAACTTCCAAAGGATTGGAGATACAATCCACATCATCCCAAGGACCTTGTTATAGGTGAAGTATCTCAAGGGGTAACTACTCGTTCTCATCTTCATAATGTTTGTGGACACTATGCTTTCATTTCACATTTTGAACCCAAGAACGTTCGCGAAGCCGAGACCGACTCATATTGGTTGCTAGCCATGCAAGAGGAGCTCAATCAATTTGAGCGCAACCAAGTTTGGCGCCTTGTTCCTCGGCCCCACGATAGACCAACAATTGGTACTAAGTGGATCTTTAAGAACAAGTTGGATGAGTCGGGTAACGTTGTTAGGAATAAGGCTAGATTAGTTGCCCAAGGTTACACTCAAATCGAAGGTGTTGATTTTGATGAAACCTTTACACCCGTAGCACGGCTTGAAGCCATACGGATGACACTTGCATTTGCATCATATAAAGATTTTAAGTTGTTTCAAATGGATGTTAAAAGTGCTTTCTTGAATGGTTTATTGAAGAGGAGGTGTATGTTGAACAACCCCCCGGGTTTGTTGATCCTACACATCCGGATTTTGTTTTCAAACTTGATAAAGCTCTTTATGGTTTAAAACAAGCCCCTAGGGCTTGGTATGAAAGGCTTTCTTCATTTCTAATTTCAAATGGTTTTAAGAAAGGTAAAGTAGATACTACTTTGTTTATAAAACATGTTGAAAATGATATTCTTATTGTGCAAATTTATGTGGATGATATTATTTTTGGTTCTACTAATGAATCTCTTTGCCAAGCTTTTGAATCATGCATGAAGGAAGAATTTGAAATGTCTATGATGGGTGAGCTCAATTATTTCCTTGGTCTCCAAATCAAGCAAAAGAAGGATGGGATCTTCATCAATCAAGCCAAGTACACAAAGGAACTAATCAAGAGGTTCGGGCTTGAAGGAGCTAAAGTGAGCAAAACTCCCATGGCAACAACCACAAAGCTTGACAAGGATGAACAAGGTAAAAGTGTAGACATTAAGCTTTATCGTAGCATGATTGGTAGTTTATTGTATTTGACGGCTAGTAGGCCGGATATTATGTTTTGTGTATATCTTTGTGCTCGTTTTCAATCATGTCCCAAGGAGTCTCATTTAGTAGGGTAAAACGCATTATTAGATACCTTAAGGGCACAATTGAAATGGGTTTGTGGTATCCGAAAATCGGACTATTTGAAATGAAGAGTTTTCGGATGCCGACTATGCGGGTTGTAGGGTAGATAGGAAGAGCACAAGTGGAACATGTCAATTCCTTAGTAATTGTCTTGTATCTTGGTCTTCCAAAAAGCAAAATTCGGTAGCCCTTTCAACCGCCGAGGCGGAGTATGTTGCAGCCGGAGCTTGTTGTGCACAAGTTCTTTGGATGAAACATACTCTCCTTGACTATGATTTGCATTTTGATCATATTAAAATATTTTGTGATAATACTAGTACAATTCATATGACAAAGAATGCAAATCAACATAGTAAAACTAAGCACATTGACATTAGATATCACTTTCTTAGAGATCATTATGAGAAAGATGATATTGATATTGATTATGTTTCTACCGATTCTCAACTTGCCAATATTTTTACTAAACCATTAGATTATGCTAGATTTCTTTTATTTGTGGTGAGTTGAATGTTTGCATTATGGATTCTTAAAGATAAATTTCTTTTGTTTTGTTTGTTTTGTTTAACCCTTTTTGATGTATGACAAAAAGGGGAGAAAAAGAATAAGTGTGCTATTTAAAAAGAATAAGTTAAGTTTAAAAAAAAAAATAATAAGTTTGTTGTTTATTATTTAAGTTTTTGACAAAACTATTGTGTTTTCAAAAACTATTGTGTTTTCAATGCTTTATGTTTCTTACTTCTCATTGTCATTCTTTATACATAGCATTGTTTGAGGGGGAGCTTTCCAAAGCTCTTCTTCCACTTTTCTTTAAATAACTTATATGTTTTGTCATCATCAAAAAGGGGGAGATTGTTGGCCCAAGGTTACAATCACCCATTTTTAGTGTGTTTTGATGATTACAAAACATATTAGTTATTTGTACTAATAATATTTGTTGTTTTAGTGTGTTTCAGGGTTCTAATGAAACTAGAAAGTTTCTTCCCTAAAGGAAGGTGTTTTGACTCAAGTCACCTCAATTCGGGCTCAAGAATCAAGCTTGCAAGATCATATGGAGAAGCCCACTTGAAGCACTTGTAGTCCTTAGAACCAATGTAAGAAATAGTTTGTTAAAGTTTGAGGTTGTAGAATATTGGCTCTAGGATACACACACACATTTTCAAAATACAAGTTTTTAGTTTTGGTATTTGTTTTCAAGTTCATGCCTTGATTCTTATACATGATTCAAAAAAAATCCTTACAAAGTCTATATCTTGTTTACACCATGTATAACTGTAATACCCCGTTCCCGGAATACGTACTTAGTTGCGTATTCAGTTTTTCGATCGTATTTTTCGCTTTACTTCTTGTATTTGACCGATTTTAATTTTAAATATCATTTTCCAATATTTTATATTTTCTATGATTTTCTGGAATTTTCCTGGATTAAATGGAAAATCTTCAAAACCGGTGTCGACCAGTGCCGCTGATCGATTCCCGGATTTTTAATTTACAATCAGATTGGAATTTCTTAAAGAGTCTTTAGACATTATTTCTTAGAATTACTTTTCTTACCTAAATACTTTTTCTATGGATTTTATGAATTTATGAAAATTCCACCGAGTCGGTATCTTGATTGATTCCGGGATTTTTAGTTTTAAAACTATAAATTATATCTTTAAACGAATTTCACCATGAGTCTTAGAATATTATTCTTGATTTTTGATAATTATTTCGGGTCGTCCGAGATACTTGATTTCGGGACGATTCCGGTATTTTTCCGAATGTTTGCCGCATCCGCAACTGAATCCCGGGAATCCGCCACTTTCATTATTTTCATTTTCTCTTCCAAGAGAATATCTTACTTTTCCATTTTCTTTTCCTTTTCCATTTTCTTTTCTTTTCCAATTTTCTTTAATTCCTTTTCCTTCCACCACAAGTTTCATTTTCCTTCCACCATATTCTACAACCTTCTACAAGCTTCCATTTTCTTCTCCAAGCTTCCTTTTCTCTTCCACCTCAAGCTTCTCCAAGCTTCTCCAACACTCCACCAAAATATCTTCCCTTTTTATTTCTTTTCCTTTTTCTTTCTTTCCTTTCCTTCCACCCTAAGTTTTCTCCAAACTTCTAGAAGCTTCCAATTCCTTCTCCAACCTTCCATTTCCTTCCACCATCTTCTTCCACCACAAAATATCTCCACCTCACCCATCTCCATGGCTAGCTATGATTGGTAAAGAGAAACACCTCACCCCTTCCATTTTGCAAATAAGCCCCTCTCTTTTATTTATTTGCATCACCTTCACAAATCCAAAACTCTATAAATACCTCTCCTTCTCCATTTCATTTCATTCATCTCTTCATCACTTCACCAAAGCCAAAGCCTCCACCAACTCCTTCTTCATCTCAACCACAACAACAACCACTACAACTTCTCCAACCCTTTTCCTTCATCTTCCTCCTCCTCCATCTCCATTCAAACCACCACAAATTCCAAAACTCCACCAAAGCTTCCACCTTTCCTTTACCTTCTCCAAAAATACCACCACCATCAAAACCTCTTTACTTTCTCTCTCTACATATTCATATCATATGGCGCGTCCCGAGTTCCGTGGATTTCGGACCCTTCGGCTTTTCGGTGATTTAGGCGAGTGTTCTCGCTGTCCTCTTATCTTACTATTTTGATTAAGCGAGTGTTCTCGCTTTCTTCTGGACTTTCTTATTTCAGCGAGTGTTCTCGCTTTCCTCTTGCTTTCCTATTTTATCGTCGATCAGGTGAGTGTTCTCACTCGCTACCCTCTTGCTTTCCTATTTCATGGTTATGCGAGCGTTCTCGCTCTAGTTTCCATGTATTTTATTTCATGTTCTATGTCTTTTACCGCTTTATACCATGCGTGGCCGACCCTTCGTGGTCGTTGAACTCTTGTTACCTGCCAATATCATCATCCTGTCATGCTATCACTTGACACCAAGCATGATACACCTGATTCTTATAATTATCATGATAAAGGGAATGTAGTACCTGTATTCCAGTTATGTATTCCAGTTATGTATTCCAGTTATGATCCTGCTCATTCCTTAATCTGATAATTAGTTATAAGCTATAAAAAGGACAACTTGTATGGGGAATGGGAGGAAGTGATGGATGCCGGAATGATTACCTTGCTTATAGTGATGGAATAAAATACTGGTGCAAGTGAATAGTGGGACTTGGGCCCATACTGATTACTGTTAGGGGGACTTTGGGCCTCCAAACCGGTTCCAGGTGTATGGAACTACTATAAGAAGCTCTATCAGTTCTTCATCTACTTCCGTTAACAACCCTCGACTAGCTTATATATGGATGTATGTGAGTTGGGATATATACCGAGACACATACCTAGATATATGGGTCAGACGAGTAATAATAATATTAGATCCCTGTTATGATTCCTGTTATGATTCCAATTATGATTCCTGTTATGACTCCTGTTATGATTCCAGTCATGATTCCTGTTATGATTTCCGTTATGGACTCCTGTTATGATTCCTGTTATGACTCCCGTTATGTACTCCTGTCATGCCTGTTATGTGTTCCTGTTATGACCACTTTGTAACTCCGTTGTATGCACTTGGATTACGATGATATGAGATAAAGGTATATAGATGAGGGTTTCCTTGTTTGGATTATTCCTTCGATGTACTAGTCTCATGGAGCCGTGACCTAAGCGTATACAATCAATTTTGCTCAATTTCCTGTTTTATGATTTTTATGCTATACCTGTTCTAACCTACCTGCTCCTGAGTACTTCCCACTTGATATCATTTGTTATATGCACACTTGTGCTCGTCCTTGCTTCGCCACTTGGCTTTCTATCCCACTCGCCTGGGGAGTGTCATTGACTCCCCTGGACCTCACGTCCAGGTCTTGGAGCTTAGAGCGTGTGGATTCTCCCTGTTGCTGATCAGAGTGGCGCAGCGGGTAGCGTGGATCTTCAGCAGACCGAGCAGAGCTTCATCCTTCTAGGTCCCCTGTGTGCCTCTCGAGTTTTCCTTTTGTAAACTCGTGAGTGCCTTTTATTCTGTTCACTATTATACATCCTTAGTATTCCCGCAATTGCGCATATCTGTGATGTAATATTCATGTAATATTGAATCACCCCTGGTGATAACTTTGTAATTGTACTCATGTGTTGGAATGTATAATGCACCACTTGCTTCCGTACTCTGATTCTTGCCGGTACTGATGCTTAGCGTATATACGTGAAGGTACTTCTGACTTGCGTATATACGTTGCAGTGACGTCTCCGTATCCGCCAGGATCGGGGCGTTACAGTAACTATCTTTTACAACATGAAACTTAACTACATATACCTAGAAAAATTATCTTCAAAAAATTCCAAGTTCAAAATTCCTTCTGATTTTCTGTTTCAGGCTAGACCGGCCGACCGGCACCTGCACAGGACATGCACGCTTGTGCATGTCTGTCGGCCGACCGCCCGGGTCGACCGACTGTCTGCAGTTTGCTCTCGGGTTTTCTGGGTCGACCGCCCGGTCGACCGCCTTCAGGAAACCTTGTTTCTTTTTGAGGACGGTCGACCCGAGCGGTCGACCCGAGCCCAACGGCTACTGCCAGCAGGGCGGACGGCCGACCGGACGGGTCGACCGCCAAGCCTGCAGAACCCCAACGGCTCTTTCTTCTTTTGTGTATTTCTGAAATCTGTTTTTGTAATCTGTTTTGGCAGACTTTTTCTGAGTTGTTGGAGATCATTTTCAGATCAAATAAGCTTAAAATAAATTGTTTTTAACCCTTTCCTCTCCCTATAAATAGAGGAGATAGGTGTCTTGCATTCCTCACCAAGAAAAATACCTAAGTGTTCAAAGTTTTCAAAAGAGAAGAAAAGTTTTAAGCTCTCCATTTCTCATTCTTTCTTGAGCTTGTTTTCAGTTGTGTTCTCTAGCAAAAATCATTCTACAACTGAGTTTTCTCACTACACTTCTTAGAGCCAAAATTCCCATCCTCATTCTATAAGGAAGTTATAAAGAGAAAGTGTTTGTAAGAAGTTTGTGATCCTTTTGGTGATCACTTAGCTACTTGTTCCTTCTTCTTGTTCTTGTGGAGACACCTCTTCGGTAGAGGTTATTGCAAGTGGTGGAGCTCGGTGCTCGGGTCTTTGGTAGACCGTTGTAATCGTCCTCGGTGGATAGTGGAAACCCTTCACGGAGGTGAAGGCGGGGAGTAGAGCGATGGCTCGAACCTCGAAACAAACATCTGTGTTTGCGATTGCTTTGTGTCCATTTGTTATAAATTTCTCTTGCACTCTATTGCTTTCAATTACTTGCTTGAGATCTAATTGTCTTTCCTTGTGTTATTGCCTCTAGTTTGTGATACTTGTGATATATCTTATGTGCATTTCATCATTGCATATTATTCATTCTTTGTTCGATCAATTCTCATACAACAAGGTTGCATTGCGCACCTCTAACCCATTCAAGGGGAATCAGGAGGAAGGAGTTCAGAACCCTTCACGGGGTATTCGGCTCTTAGTCTTATTTTGAGAGATCGTTGCATCATTCATTCATCTTAGTTTTAAAAGATTGTTAGATTAGCAATTACACCTATTCACCCCCCCTCTAGGTGTTTTTCAGGATCACCTCACACCTTGAGGGATACACCCAATAGCACAACCTCCTCAACACAATGAGGGAAAGGCACAAAACCAAGTAAAGATTGGGTTTACAACTTGGTGATCAAAAGACCACAAACAATCTCTTTTCCCACACAAAGATCCTATAGAATGAGATAGTAGATGTAGCTCAAGTGTGGAGAAAACCAAAGGAATGGAAATCAAAAACTCAAAGAAAATCTTGGGAAAAACTAGAAACCAAGATGAAGAAGTTGAATCAAAATCTTTTCCCAAAAACCCTTTCTTGATTTTCCAAACCCTAGCAAAAACACCAAATAGATTGTTCAATTAAAGCCCAAAAACTTCTTTTGATTGCTGTGAAAACACTAGAGAAAGCTCAGAAAATTCGTCCAAAAATTCTTAGAGAAAACCTCTTTCCAAAGGGGTATTTATAGCCCCCAGCAAATTATAGCCGTTGGCAGTAGAAACTGCCAAAAATGAACTAACCGGTCGACCGGTCAGTCGACCGGCCAATGGTCACATTTGACCGCTGACAGCTACGGGTCGACCGGGCGGTCGACCGTCCCAGAACCAGAGAGCAACGGCTCTCTGGCCGGTCGACCGCTCGGTCGACCGGGAACAAACAGAGAGCAACCTGCTCTCAGTCGGTCGACCATGCGGTCGACCGGCTAATGGGGCAGCCAGCGTGCACGTATCCATGCACGTCGGTCGACCGCTACGGTCGACTGGCCACTTGGTCCGGTCGACCGACCTAGCCTGGCAGCAGCAGTTCTGGTCAGAAAAACATGTTATTTTAATCCTAAAAATTCTCATAAATCTTCTAAAAATACACAAAAATAGTTTTATCTTTTTATTTTGAAATATAAACTTGTGACAAAATTTTCATCACAAATAACAAACATTTTAAAACATTTTTGTGTCTTATCATTTTACCAAAAATCAAAAACTGTATTTTCTACAACTTGGATTTTTTTGAATTGAAAATACGTTTTGTCCAAAACTCATCCAAATACAAAAACATGATATTTAAACACTTTGTAGCATGTTGCATATGGATGGAAATCCAATATACAAGAAACATATACATATCCATGTTTTTGACTTTAATTCCAAAATATGTTTTGTTAAAAATACCAAAACACTAAACTCATGAAATAGACTATCAAACTAAGTTTGTCTAAGAAGTTGAAGCATGCATGTATATAGAACAAATCTAATATACATTAAACCATGTAAACTTGTTTTGAATCTATCTATTCATGAAAACCAAGATCGGTTAAACCAATCAAACCGAAACCAAAACGGAAACATGAAACGTGTGTGTGTGAACTTGAGCATATCATACTATTCTAATCTTTACAATTTGGATCTAAACACAAAACTAAAATATGGTACCGATGTCTTCTTGTAGAGCGCCGTCTCCAAGCCGACTCGATCCAAACTCCTTGATCCACCGAGCAAGTGCTATATATGCTCTTTGACGCTCGGGCTCTTGAATCAACATGTGAAAGCTTCCAATTATCTTGTTGAAGCTAATCACCAACTAATATCTTGGTTAATGATCTGAAACTAAAATCACAAGATTATTAGTACTCATAACTACATGAGTTAATCATCATCAAAACTAGAGTGGAAGGCCTCTGGGCCAACAATCTCCCCCTTTTTGTTGATGACAAAACTCATGGAGTTATATATGCATGGATTAAAGTTTAAGCTTCAAGAAAGCTCCCCCTTAACTCATGCATAGGAATAAACAAATAGATATGCAACGTAAGTTCTTAAACATGTATGCATAGACATGCATAAAACACATAAATTTCTAAAAACATGCTCTTGATACCAAAAATAAACATGTTCTTATGCCAATGAAATTTACAAAAACAAAACATGCTCTAGATACCAATTTAAACTTAATATATGCAACACATAAATATGCATATATAAAACATGTACCAATCATGTTGAGTTATATGCATGTTAAACTCTCAAATAATTCTCCCCTTTTTGTCAATCATCAATAAAGGGGTAAAAACAAAAGCAAAGCATTAAATTTTTCTCCCCCTTTTTGTTCGAAACAAAGAATCAACAAAGGGGTCAAAAAAAACAATAAAAAACAATAAGAACAATGTTCTCCCCCTTTTTGTCTAAAACAAAAAGAATATCAATAAGGGGTGACATAAAACATGATACCAAAAAAAATGTCAATGAAGTGCATAGATGATATCAATTGAAAAGAGTATGAAAACATTTTAAGAAATGCCTATATCAAATGATACCAATTGAAATAAAGGTAAACGAGCCATTGAAACAAATTGTTTTAATTGAGATTTGTTTCAAGTTAAACATGTTTATATGAAAACATATATCAAATGAAAACAAAAATCTTGATACCAATTGATAAGTAAACAAACAACATACTAATTGTAAGAAAATAATCTTGATACCAATTGAAATTAAACATAACAAATTTTGAATTTCTAAACCTGGATTTTGATACCAATTGTAAATATTTTTCATTTTGAACATAAATACCAAATTGAAATTTTCAATTATAAAGTAGGGGAGTGGAAATCAAATATCAATTGAAAGATGAAATACAAGGTTTTCCCTCTTTATGAAATACCAAATGAAACAATGAATAAGCTTGTATATGGATACCAATTGAAAACTAGTCAATTGAAACAAGATAGTCATTATAAAATAAGCTTTATCATGATCAAAATTTGTGCTCTAAGATATATGAAATATAATAAGCACAAATAAAAACATATATAATGTATGAAAAATTAGATACCAATTGAAATTGATACTCTTTGAAGTACGAGCATACATATACAAAAAATATATATATGTGTATACAAAAATATCAATATTGATACCAATTAAAAGACTCCAATGATACCAATTGAAACAACAATAATATCAAGTGTATATCTCATATTACCTACACCCATTTATGCACAAGTTTAAAAGATATTCAAGAAGGATATACATGGCATGGTCTCCCAACCAACCACCCTTAGAAGGTAGGGTTTTCAAAAAAATAGGTTTGAAAATATAGATTGTTTGAAAAACTCTACCAAAGTGAAGAATACGAACTAGTTATGGAAAAATTTGTTAACTAGTACGAAATCCTTCAAGTAAGGAATAAGACAAAATTGTTTTCATGAAACACATGTAATTCACAAGATCACTAAACACTCAAAATCCATAAAGCATGTATCATACTCATGAAAACAAAATTATGAGAAAACTAATAAAGTGAGTGAACAAGTGTTATGTGACACATATCATCATGAAAATATTCAATTAAGCTCAATTAAAATTTCTTAAACATGAAAACATGAAAATCATGATAAACTAAATTTTCATTTAAAAACAATTTATACTTCAAGGCATATGTATGTTTTGACAACACAAAAAGTATACATATATATCCCTAAAACACTATTGAGTCCATAATAAAGATTTGCATGAAAAGCAAATGACTCAAAGGGTATACATGTATATCTTAAAGTTTGGCAAAATAAACATATACATGAAGTGAAAAACACATGATCATAAAAACATGTCCAAAATAGGGAATACAAGTTAGAATGCATGAATCATCAAAACTAGACTATACTAGAACATCTAATGGGTACAAATAAGCATCCAAGCACAAACATATATAAAGATTTATTTGTGGCCTACTACATATACAAGTATAAATTCTAGTCTTAATGAAAACTAACATTTAAACGTATATTCAAAATATAAGGCATAAAACGGGACATCAATCAACATGATAAACATAAAGATGATCATTATGTAAATCCACATGCTATTAGAGCTCTGATGTGCATAATAGCTAAACAAATGGTGAGAACACAACATATGGGTCCATATAAACATGGGTGATCTCAAAAGCTATACATGCATGTCAACGATCTACGAATCATGGTATTTAACATAATAAACTATAATCATCAAAACAAAACAAAAATCATAAACACACATATGATCATTATGTACTACACATGCATTAGATCTAGGACATACATATTAGTTTAAAAACAAGGTGAGAACACAAAGATAGGTCCATGGGTGTCTCAAATAACTAAACATGTATATCACTAATCTAAATCACATGGCATAATCATAATGAGCTATAAAACATGACATGCTATAAATCAACGACATGAAAAGCATGCAAATATAAACGGGAGTTAGAGATTGATACCAAAACCGATGAAGGCACCTCTCTAGTTCTCCAAACCAATGGTGGTCCTCTCCACCAAACTTCCCTTGAAAGTGATGCATCCAAGTTGTTTTCTTTAAGCACGGAACGCATCCACTCCAAGGCACCGCTACTCTCACGTGATGCGAGAGCCCACACCTACATCAAAAATTTTAGGGGTAGTCTTTGGTACCCATTTTCTTTTGGGTCCATAGGGGTTAGTATCTTTTCTAACCCAAACAAGATTATTTGCTAAATTTTCAACATGTAAACGATCATAGCAAAATCTAGCAAGGTGGCCTTTTCGACCACAATGTGTACAAATGTACACATGGGCATACATAGTGTGAAGTTTGTGATCGTGATGAGCATGTGTATGCCGTGATGGGTGTACATGCAAAGATGGACCTTGTTCTTACGAACCAAGGTTTCCAAGCGTGTATGATTTAAAGTACATTGGCTCAAAGTGGAGCCCAAACAATCAACACTTTTCTTTAAAACATTTATATCATTTTCAATAGTTGAAGATAAAGTGGAGCATGCAATAGATGTGCTAGATGAAGAAGCTACACTAGCATGGCAAACATGATTATCTATATCCTTTTTCAAAGATTTATTTTTATTTAAAACAAGATCTAATTCTTTAGGAATGGAATCAATTTCATTTTTCAATGAAAGGTTACTTTTAAAATAAAATCTAATTAGAAGATAAGACCTCATTGTTTTTCACAACATCATTACAATCATTTTTGCTTTTCAAAAATTCATTTTCCTTTAGGACAAGATCAAGTTGAGATTAAGTGAGTCACGTTAACTAGTAATCTCTTCCTTCTCTTGCAAAATTACTTCAAAACTAGAACAAAAATCCTTCATTTCTTCTTTTAAATCAAAATGCTTCTTTTTCAAAAGGTCATGTTTTTCACAAAATTTTCAAGCTTAGAGGCAAGTTCTACATTCAATGTTTGAACTTCAAAACAACCATGGCAATAGGAACTAGAGCTATCATCTAGTTGAGAATCCGATTGTACCTCAAGGGAGTCTTTCCCTTGGACCATGAGGCAATGCTCGTCGGACTTGTCTCTCCTAGATCTTCTCAACTTGTTGATATCCTTGGTAGCTCGGGAGAAGTCAATATGCTCTAAACTGCAAAAGCCGATTCATAATGAGCAAACACATGTAAAAGATTTTCATTAAGAGATGCTCTAAGTTTTAAGTGCTAATGCATTTGCCTTTTTATGCTTGCTAGCATTAGGGTAGGATTCTTGAGTAGTGGCTTGATAAACTAGATGTCCTAGGCTTTTAAATGACTACTCATCTGGCCTTCCAAAAATCATGTCTAGAAAAATCAAACATAGGAGGGCTATCCATGAGTGCAAACTATATGTGTACAAATGAACAATGCAAATGAAGATTAGCAAACCAAGATCTCACTCCTAGGTGGTTAAACCTAATATCAGGAGCGTAGGCTCTGATACAATTGAAAATCACCTAGAGGGGGGTGAATAGGTGATGATGCTAATCTAGTGAACTTAATGCGAAATTTAAAAATTAATTGCAATTAACTAGAGATGCACACTCAAACAAGCCAAGCAAATAATTATGAATGAACAATATGAATTGATGCAAGGCACATATAGAGAGAGTAAGAGCCAAGGGATCAAGCGCAAACAACAAGATATGTTTCGAGGTTCGAGCACCCAGCTCTACATCCCCGCCTTCACACAGAAAGATTTTAACTCCACTAGCTTGTCACAAAGGACTCCCACAAAGGGAACCTCCACCGAGGATTTGGGGCAATAACAATTACAAGGAGTACCCAACTCCTCTCCTTACAAACACAACCTCCTGCTTGAGGCACAACACCAAGCCAACAAACAATCACCTCACAACTTGAGGGATTAGCACAAAGCAACACAAGGATCACCTCACACCTTGAGGGATACAACCAATAGCAAAACCTCCTCAACACAAGAGGGAAAGGCACAAAAAACAAGTAAAGATTGGGTTTACAACTTGGTGATCAAAAGAACACAAACAATCTCTTTTCCCATACAAAGATCCTATATAGAATGAGATAGTAGATGTAGCTCAAGTGTGGAGAAAACCAAAGGAATGGAAATCAAAAACTCAAAGAAAATCTTTGGGAAAAACTAGAAACCAAGATGAAGAAGTTAAATCAAAATCTTTTCCCAAAAACCCTTTCTTGATTTTTCAAACCCTAGCAAAAACACCAAATAGATTGTTCAATTAAAGCCCAAAAACTTCTTTGATTGCTGTGAAAACACTAGAGAAAGCTCAGAAAATCGTCCAAAAATTCTTAGAGAAAACCCTTTCCAAAGGGGTATTTATAGCCCCCAGAAAATTATAGCCGTGGCAGCAGAAAACTGCCAAAAATGAACTACCGGTCGACCGGTCAGTCGACGGCCAACGGTCACATTTGACCGCTGACAGCTACCGATCGAATGGGCGGTCGACCGTCCCCAGAACCAAAGAGCAACGGCTCTCTGGCCGGTCGACCGCTCGGTCGACGGGAACAAACAGAGAGCAACCTGCTCTCAGTCGGTCGACCATGCGGTCGACCGGCTAATGGGGCAGCCAGCGTGCATGTATCCGTGCACGTCGGTCGACCGCTACGGTCGACTGGCCACTTGGTCCGGTCGACCGTCCGGTCGACCGACCTAGCCTGACAGTAGCAGTTCTGGTCAGAAAAATATGTTATTTTTAATCCTAAAAATTCTCATAAATCTTCTAAAAATGCACAAAAATAGTTTTATCTTTTTATTTTGAAATATAACTTGTGACAAAAATTTCATCACAAATAACAAACATTTTAAAACATTTTTGTGTCTTATCATTTTTACCAAAAATCAAAAACTGTATTTACTAAAACTTGGATTTTTTTGAATTGAAAATACGTTTTGTCCAAAACTCATCCAAATACAAAAAACATGATATTTAAACACTTTGTAGCATGTTGCATATGGATGTAAATCCAATATACAAGAAACATATACATATCCATGTTTTTGACTTTAATTCCAAAATATGTTTTGTTAAAAATACCGAAACACTAAACTCATGAAATAGACTATCAAATTAAGTTTGTCTAAGAAGTTGAAGCATGCATGTATATAGAACAAATCTAATATACATTAAACCATGTAAACTTGTTTTGAATCTATCTATTCATGAAAACCAAGATCGGTTAACCAATCAAACCGAAAACCAAAACGGAAACATGAAACGTGTATGTTGTGAACTTGAGCATATCATACTATTCTAATCTTTACAATTTGGATCTAAGCACAAAACTAAACTATGGTACTGATGTCTTCTTGTAGAGCGCCGTCTCCAAGCCGACTCGATCCAAAACTCCTTGATCTACTGAGCAAGTGCTATATATGATCTTTGACGCTCGGGCTCTTGAATCAACATGTGAAAGCTTCCAAATTATCTTGTTGAAGCTAATCACCAACTAATATCTTGGTTAATGATCTGAAACTAAAATCACAAGATTATTAGTACTCATAAACTACATGAGTTAATCATCATCAAAACTAGAGTGGATGGCCTCTGGGCCAACAAAATCCACCCCTATGATATTTGATATAGGTGTGGGCTCTCACTTGACGTGAGAGTGATGGTGCCTTGAGGTGGATGCGTTCTGAGCTTAATGGTGACTATTTTGGATGCATCACTTTCAAGGGGAGTTTGGTGGGAGGACCACCTTGGTTTGGAGACATAGAGATCTATCCTCTTAGTTTTGGTAACTATCTCTTACTCCCATTTATGTTTGCATTCTTTCATATGATTAATTTTTAGCATATCATGTTTTTATGATCATTATGCCATATGCCATGAAAAATAGACCTATGACATACATATAAGTAATTGAGATATATCCATGTTCATATGGATTATAACTTTTGTGTTCTCACCATAGTTTAACTATTGTGTATATCATAATTCTAAATTATGTGCATGTACATATTAATCATGTTGATTTATGTTTTCATTTTGCACTTCATGATTTGATTACATGTTTAGATGTAGCTTTCATTAAAACTTGTGTATATGCTTGTACAACTAATGAGCCACAAATTAATTATTATATGTTTGTGCTTGATTGCTCATTTGTACCCATTAGATGTACTAGTATAGCCTAGTGTTGATGATTCATGCATTTTAACTTGTATTCCCTATTTTTATGCATGTTTTTATATTTGTAATTAGCTTCATATATATGTCCATTTGCCTAAACTAATAGTTATACATATACATCCTTGAGCCACTTGCCTTCATGCATATATTTTTGTGGACTCGGTCATGTTTGGATATGTATGTATACTCTAGTTTGTACAAAACATACATATGCCTTGAAGTTTGAATTATTTGATGAAAATTGAATTTTAATGATTTTTCATGTTTTTCATGTTTATAAAGGAATTTCACATACGGTCTTTATTGCAAAATTTCATGATTATGCTTTTCACATAATAGTTGTACACTCACATTACTTGTGTTTACTCATGATTTATTTTCATGAGATTATATGTGCTTTATTGCTATTTGAGTGTTGATGATTGTGTGATTTTCAAGTTTCATGAAATATATTCTTATTTTATTTCTTACTTGAAGGATTTCGTACTAGTTTTCATAATTATCTTTAAACTAGTCATTATTCTTCAATTGGTAGAGTTTTCAAAAATGCTAAAATTATTTTCAATCCTATTTTGAGAACCCCACCATCTGATGGGTGGTTGGATGGGCGACCACGCCTTGTATGCTCATATTGAAAATCCATTTAAACATGTGCATGAAATCGGTGGTAGGGAGTATGAGTTATACACTAGCTTCTCATTGTGTTTTTAATTAGTATCACAATTGATATTTATTTTGTATACTCATATTTATTTCTATATATATATATAGCTTCAACTTCAAATAGTATAAATTCGATTAGTATTTATATTTTCATACATATATATGTGTTTGATTGTGCATACTATATCTCTATATCTTCGAGCACAAATTTTGTCATGCTAAGTTTGAATTAGTCCTTAATGACAATTATTTTTCAAATTGGTATCATATACAAGCTTATGCATCGTTTTCATTAGTATTTCATAAAGGGGGAGAAAATTCATGTTTTAGCTTTCAATTGGTTTGTTTACATTTGGTATCTTACTCCCACTCTTTATGTTGAAAAATGATATCTTAGTTTTCATTTGGTTTCCTACGCTCCTAATAAAAATTATTTTCAATTGGTATATGTTTCATTTTCAATATTGGTATCAAGAATATTAAATTGATATTATTCTCTATTTGATATCTCTATTGCAAAATGATTTTAGTGTATAACCAAAAAGATTGGTTTATGTTTTTCAATTGGTATCAAAAGTGAAAAATATTTTCAATTGGGACTAATTTTTACAACTGATATCAAAATTACCTATATGTTTATATCTTTCAATTGATATCAAAATTTTTGTTGGTTTCTTCAAAATGTTTTGTTTATTTTCAATTGGTATCATAATTTGGTATCATGATATTTCGATGTATACCTTCATACTAAATTGATATATTTTTCAATTGGTATCATAATATTTTGATTTGTGTTGCTTATATGCAAGAGAAGCTTAACATCTTCTCTATATATAGATCATGTTGAGTGTATGCCATATTGAAGTGATTGACCTTTCTTTGGTATGTAGTACACGTGTGTAGTAGGAGCTTCACATCTCCTTTTATACATTGCATATTTTACTTTATGTGGTTAGGGTTTAGTCATCTCTTTTCATATAAATGCATGAATGCAGGGGGAGTTAACTTCACGTCTCCTCTTCATGAATGTATATAACATATATACCTTCTTGTTTTGATTTATGCAAAAAGGAAGAAAAATATTATTTATGCCTTTTATTGTTTGTACCCCTTTGTTGATGAATTGACAAAAAGGTGGAGAGATATTTGGAGTTTTATATATGCATGCTTGTTTATGCATGTTTATTTAAATTTGTTATCCTTTACCATTGGTATCAAGAGCATCTTTTGTGGTATCAAGAGTTTTTATTGGTACCAAGAGCAACATTATTTTAAGAACATTTTTATTTTATTTTAAAATTGGTATCAAGAGCATGTTTATTTCATTGGTATTCATTTTCTTGTTTAATGCATATTTATGCATATCTATGTTGAGCATTCATTGAATATCTTATTGTTTATTGCTATGCATGAGTTAAGGGGGAGCTTCTATGAAGCTTACTTAAATCCATGCATATATAACTCCATGAGTTTTGTCATCATCAAAAAGGGGGAGATTGTTGGCCCAGAGACCCTTCACTCTAGTTTTGATGATGATTAACTCATGTAGTTAATAGTTTACTAATAATCTTGTGATATTTAGTTTCAGATATTAGTAGGTGATTAGCTTCAACAAAGGTGTTTTGAAGCTTTCACATGGTGATTCAAGAGCTCGAGCGTCAAGTTCACATCTAGTACTCGGATGGAGTCAAGCTCGGTGGATCACGTTTGGATCGAGTCGACTTGGAGACGAAGTTCTAAAAGAAGACATCAGTTTGTTAGTTTAAGATTTTGTTTAGATCTATTATAAAGATTAGATAGTGTTGATATGCTCGAGTTCACAACACACACATGTTTTCAGTTTAAAGTTTCATGTTTGGTTCTTCGGTTTAACCGATCTTGGTTTTCAAGTCAAAAACATAGATGTACTATATTCATGTATATTGGATTCTATCATATACAACATGCTTAAAAGTTGTTTCAATATCATATTTTTGTATTTACATGTGTTTTGGAAAAATCGGATTTCCATTTCAAAAATCCTAGTTTTGGAAAATACGGATTTTGTTTAAGGCAAATTTTCAATCTCACAAAAATGGTTCAAATTGTTTAAAATATGTGTTGAATTCTTATCACACATATTTGTATTTCAAAGATCTAATAAGAACTTATTTTTGTGAAATTTATGTGATTTTATGGGATTTAATTGAAGATAAAACCCCTAATTTTTAAATCTTATAATGGCCGGACTGGCTGTCTGCCGGTCGACCGAGGCAGAAGTCGGTCGACCGGTCCGGAAGACTGATGTGCACGCAGCCAGGCTGGTGGGCCGGTTGACCGGGTCGGTCGACCGCCAGAGAGCTTCTGCTCTCTGAAAAAGGGCCCGGTCGACCGACCGGTCGACCGGCAGAGAGTTCTGCTCTCTGTATCCAGCTCCGGTCGACCGAGCGATCGACCGGCCAAAGAGCCGTTGCTCTCTGGATCCAGGCCCGGTCAATCGAGGGTCGACCGGTGGGCTCAATGGTCATAAATTTGCTCGTTGGCCGGTCGACTGCCCGGTCGACCTGAAGGGCAATTCTGCCCTTTCAGCTGCCAACGGGCAGATTTCATTTGGGGCTATAAATACCCCATATTTGAGTTGGTTTTCAACAAGTTTTTCAAGAGCAAATTTCTCACCTTTACAAGTGTTTTACAGTAAGTTTTTTAAAAGAGTTTTAGGCTTAAAGATTTGATCTTTATTTTGTTTTAAAGGGTTAGAAAAATCAAAGAAAAGAAAAGTCTTTGGGAATGATTTGATCTTCATTTACATTTCCATCAAGAGTTTTTTTCCTAGAATGTTTCTTTGTGTTTTGATTTGAAACTCTTTATTTTCTCACACTTGAGCTTATCTATCTATCCTATCTATAGGATCTTTGTTTTGTGGGAAAATTAGTTTGTGGTTGAGAGAGATCACCAAGTTGTAAATCTTCCATACTTTATAATATCCCTCTAGTGGGAGGTGATTGTGTTGATATCCCTCTAGTAAGAGGTGATTGTGGAAGTGGTGTTTACATCCCTTTAGTGAGAGGTGATTGAGTTGGAATCTCTCAAGTGTGAGGTGATCTTTATTTGGCTAAGTGCCTATCTCTCTAAGTGTAGAGGTGATTTGAGTTGTGTGTTTCCTCTAGTGAGGGGTTGTATTGGTTGAGAGAGGAGTTGTGTACTCTCATTTGTATTTACCCAAATCTTCAGTGGAGATTCCCTATGTGGGAAGTCATATGTGGACGAGTTAGTAGAAATCCTTCTGTGTGAAGGCGAGGACGTAGAGCTGTGTGCTCGAATCTCGAAACATATCTCGGTGTTTGCGTTTGATCCACTTTCTCTAACTCTCTCTTACTTTGTGCATTGCATCTTATTGTCATATCATATATACATGCTTGGTTTGATTGTGTGCCCATACTTGTGTTTAACCAAGAGAGCTTTATATAGCACCTTAACTCTTATTTAGAGGAATTGAGAGGAGATAGTCCAGGGCCCTTCACTGGGAATTCGGCTACACTCTTTGGTTACACTAAGTGTGTTGCATTTAGTTTTTAATTCCGCATCATTTGTCATTAGATTAGCCTTACACCTATTCACCCCCCTCTAGGTGTACTTTCACCATCAACACCTTCCTTTAAAGGAAGAAACCTATTAGATCTTCTTGAACCCTGTTAGATCTTTTTGAATCCTGAAATACACTTTTAAACTTGATTAGTATCAAATAACTTCATATGTTTGTTATCATCAAAACACAAAACTGGGGATTGTAATCTTTGGGCCAACAATCTCCCACTTTTGATGATGACAAAACATATGAGCTATTTAAAGAAAATCTAGAAAAAAGCTTTATAAAAACTCCCCCTCAAGTTATGCTAACTATCAAGTACAAGATATCAACAAATTATATGATAAAGGCATTGTATAAGAGCATGATCAAACAAATACCAATAAATACTCATAAATACTTCTCCCTCTTTTTTGTCATGCATCAAAAAGGGTAAGCAAAAACAACCAAAAATTAAAACATATGTGGATATTATCATAAGGAAAACTCATGAATCAAAAATACAAACATTTAGTTTCTACAAATGAAAGAGAATCTGTTAAAATCAAGTGGCCTAGTAAAAATATCTGCTAGCTGAAAATCAGTTAAAACATAATGAATTTCAATATCATATTTCTCATAGTGATATCTAAGAAAGTGATATCAAATTTTTATGTGCTTTGTCTTACTATGTTGATTTATATTTTTAGTCATATGAATAGTACTACTATTATCACAATATTTCTTAATATTATCATAATACAAATCATAGTCAAGTAGAGTATGTTTCATCCAAAGGACTTGTGCACAACAAGCCCCGACCGCAATATACTCCGCCTCGATGGTTGAGAGGGCTATAGAATTTTTTCTTGAAAGACCATGAAACAAGACAATTTCCTAGAAACTGACAAGTTTCACTTGTACTTTTTCTATCCACTCTACAACCGGCATAGTCAGCATCCGAAAAACTCGTCATGAAAAATTGTCCAATCTTCAGATACCACAGGCCTATTCCAATAGTGCCCTTAAGATATCTAATAATGCGTTTTACCGCAATCAAATGGTACTCTTTAGGACAAGATTGGAATCTAGCACATAGACATACACTAAACATGATATTTGGCCAACTAGTTGTTAAATAAACTACCAATCATGCTTCTATAAAGTTTAATGTTTACATTTATACCTTGTTCATCTTGTCAAGTTTTGTTGTGCTAGCCATGAGAGTTTTACTCGTCTTTGCCTCTTCAAGTCCAAATTTCTTGATGAGTTCCATTGTGTACTTGATTGATTTATAAAATCCCATCACTCCTTTACTTGATTGTAGTCCAAGAAAGTAGTTTAGCTCGCCCATCATAGACATCTCAAACTCATTCTTCATGCATGATTCAAAATCTTTGCAAAGCTTTTTATTAGTAGATCTAAATATAACATCATTAACATAATTTGAACAATAAGAATGTCACTATCTACATGTTTCGTAAACAAAATGGTATCTATTTTAAACAACAACAACAACTAAGTCATTTCTCCCAAGTATTTGGGGTAGGCTACATGAACCAAAAGAGAATTACGCCGGATTGGGCACATGGATAAGATTTCTCCACTCATTCTTATCGAGCAATATGCCTTCACTAAGACCTTTAGCCTCTATATGTTGTCGTATTATCTCCATCCATGTTTTCTTCGGTCTCCCCTACGCTCTCTTACTTGCCCTAATTTGATACGTTCTACTTGCCGGACTGGCGCATCTGTAGATCTACGACGCACATAACCTGTAACACATGCCTTAACTAATCACCTTTTTCCTAACATTAAATGCTTTAGGGAGGTGATGTGGATACAAGTATTCATGTAAGATACTTATACTATACATTATACTATACATATTAGTATGTATGTATTAGTATGCATGTATATGAATTAAAATACACACATGCATGTTGACTTTATTACCACCATACTTGTGGGTACAAGTACTTCATGAAGGGGGGAGGGATGGAACCTTACTTATAGGGTAAGGTATAGGTGCAGGGAGATGGTGTTAGGGGGCACTTGTCATGAAATCCTTGAAGGGAATGGAGCATAAATAGGAGGAAAATTTCATTTGGCAACATTCTCTTTCTCTCTCTCTTCATTCTCCAACTCCAAACCCTCTTCTTTCTTCTCCCTTTTACAGCCGGCCAAGGCCAACAGCCAGCAGCCATATTTTTCCCTCCATTTTCTCCTATTACTCATGTACTCTCTCCCTCTTATTCACTCACAAATCTTCCCTTACTTCCTTTATACAAGAAAAAGGCTTCCTTTATATATTTTATCTCCTCCAAAGACCTAATAGAACAAGGTAAAGTGGTGATCTAACATCACCTTAAAAGGAAATTCTTGAAGACAAGGTTGATCTAGGATATCGAGTTAGGAGAGTGATATTAGTTGAAAGGTAAGCAAAACCTTAAGATTTCTACCTCTCTTATACTGTTTTAACTAAGAACTAATCATGATGTTGTTATGGCCTTGTAAACTCCATTAAAGCGGGAGACCAAGCTTGATAAGGAGATAATCTCTTCAAGGGTGAGTAGAACATCTGAACCATAGTAACATAGTAGGTAGAGTAAAACTTGAAATGAAGTAGGAAATTGCTAAGTTACAAATGATCGATGATGCTTGTGCATGATTTATATGCTTATGTGTACATTATAAACAATCCTGTGGTGTTATGATGAACGCTTACATGGGTGCATGATCGACACGTTATTGTGTGTGTGCATGGTAGTCAAATACATGCCTCTTAAAAAGAAATAGTTTTATGAATGAACATCATACTTGACTTCATGCATATATTTGGCTACACATATATTGGAATGATATAATATGTTGGTTATCTTGAAAAGGCTTGCATGTTGTTAATTTAATAAGTGGTTACTCATACATGTTAATGTCTTTCATAATATTGACATCATGTAAAGTAGAAATCATGAGAATCCTTTATGTTGGCATTGTATTTGAATCCTTGCATGTGGTTATTACATGAAGGATATGATTATTGCATATTTGGAGGAAGGGACCGGGTTGAACCGGAGGTAATCGAAGGGGAGAATATTACGTTGAATAACGTATCGGAGGAAGGGACTGGGTTGAACCGGAGGTGATTGAAGGGGAGATTATATTTTATGTTGAACATGTATGTTATAATATGGTTAAGATAGAAATTGCATGTTAAAACTATACAAAAATCTGAAAAATAGACTCTGTAATAGTCGACTTATCCAGGCAAATTCAACAGGGTTAGTCGACTAGCCTTGGGCTAAGTCAACTATAGATGGGAAAAACGGGTATGCACGTCTCAGGAAAAACACTCTTAGTCGATCATATATAATAGATTAGTCGACTAGCCTCAGTTACAGAAAATAAACAGAGAGTGAACATCTTCTTTTAACCATGATTAAGTCAACTAGTGTATAGAGTAGTCGACTACACCAGAAAGGGTAGTCGACCAAAATTGGTTATAAGAACAACAGAGAGCACGTATCTTTTTGATCCAGACTTAGTCAACTATAGTTGGCTTTCAAGTCGATTAGTACCAAGTGTAGTCAACTATACCAGATAGGGTAGTCGACTAGGGAAGTCACAGGCAGCCAACAGAGAGTTAATATCTTTTGATCAAGACCCCAGTCGACTATAGCTTCAATATAAGTCGACTTAAGGTAGGATTAGTCGATTATAGGTATGGGCAAGTCCACTATCAGGACCTGTTAATGTGTTTTGGTCAGATTTCAGCAAATACCCAAAATGTGCAAAAATAGTATCAATTACATTGTTAACCTGATGATAAAATTTCAAATAAACCTATATAATGCATATGCATATAAATACTGTTTTACTCACTGAGCTGTCGAGCTCACTCTGTTCTCATTATCACCTTCAAGTTTGGACAAAAGTAAGGGACCCGCTTAATGGCAACATATGCAGGATAGGTGTCAATAGAGACATTTTCATCCTTTTAGCATGTTCTTGTGATATGTATAGTGTTCTAGAAATCTATACAAAACTTCTATTTGGATGTTTGCCATGAACTTGTAAATATTGAAATGCTTGGTGCTAGACTCTAATCCTGTATAATATTGTGGAATAGTAATGTATTAGACTATGTTTTCTAATGAGTTGTCGGATCAATGTTTCGGAAATATGCTAAATCATGTTAAGATCATACATGCTATCAAAGTGGATGATGAAGTAAAGTATAGAGCAGGCTCATGTTAGCCGAATTGAAGTATTGTATCTTGATGGGTCTCACAATTAGATTAAGGATAATCTGTGATGATTGTAATGAAATGAAAATTATTAACTGGGATAGTTACAGTTGGTATCAGAGCTAAGGTTTATAGGTAGAAGGAGAAGGTTAAGTCGGAGGTAGGAGGCATTGGAATTATTAGGCTTATATTTATGGATATGTGATTATAGTTAGGGAGTGAGTTTTATGTGACGGATTAACCATGAGTCAAGCGGTAATTAATTATTTCCTCGCATCAGAATCGGGGTGCCCGTACATTCCGATTCGGGTGAGTTGGCTAAGGGTGCGGGCTCTCAGTAACAGCTTCTAGTGGTATGGGAGACTGGGACAAGGGAATGCACTGAATTATCTATTGAACCTAAGTTATTCTAAAACATGAGACTTACGGGTAGACTAAGGATAAGTGTAAGTGCAAGTATGTGTATATATATATAGCTGCTTTCTTATTACAGCAGTATGTTGAGACTATTTTATGGGATTGAGATTGATATGACTCCTTATTTATATGTAGATGGGGGACTCTGACATATATTGGCCAGTCTCTAGCTCGAATAGTTCAAGTGTAAGTTGGACGCCAGGTTCTATGGATTAGCGATATGAGTCTGATGAGATTGACCCAGAGATCATATTTGCAGCCCAAGACCACATAGACTATGAAGAGATAGAGTCTCGGCGTCTAATGAGCCTAAACTAACCATTATCGATACGGAGAGTTTGGTTGGGGATTCACTTGATATAGTAGAGATAGAGGATATTAGTACAATAAAAGAAGAGACCGGAAGAGGATTCATGATTGTAAAAATCAAAGAGTTAAGAGAATTACCGTGTAGCTTGTGGCTAACGGGTCGTGTCCACGAGGAGGAATGCGATGAATGCTTTTTGGTGTTTCGTTTAATAACAAAGAATTGTGCTCGTTTTTTAATTGAAAAGAGAATGGAAAGAAGGAGATGATTAAAAGAGAAATTGCAACTTTGGAGAAGGCTTTGGAAAAGGTGAATTTTGTATAAAGTTTAAAAAGTGATTTGTTATTTTTTAATGAAGAAGAAAATCTGGGCTTACTATCTCACTACTCAACCGTTTATTCTTCTATTGAAATCCTTAATGCCTCAACTTGATCATAGGCAAAACTTAAGGTTGACTTTAGAAGGTTTGAAGTAAAGCATATAAGATGGTTGGAAAAGTTAACTCTTTTCTTTAAAAGACTGTTTTGAATGGAATGTTAAATCATCAAGAAGTTCAAGTATGAGATAAAAATAAGTTCAAGAGACGTTCTTAAAAGAAGTAGGAGTTTAAAGATCCAAACCCATGAGAAATTGTGGAGCTTGGTTGTGAAAATTTTGTTGATAGTTTGAAAGGTTAGGTGGATGGTTGGGAGAATTATTATGGAAATTAAAAAAGTTGGGTTGATGATTGGAAGAATTATTGGCATGATGGAAGTGGCTAGCATGATTTGACCGTGAGTGGTCATGGTTATTTTGGCTCCATGAGAAATTAGGGTGATTTCTCTAGCCAGGGTTGTACGTTGGTGCATACGGATTATTGTTCGGCCTTGAAAAGGCCACATTCATCGGTTCATGGTATTGTTGCTGAGCCTGAAACGCAGGGCACTCCTTGAACACATGATTCATGGCTTGGTAGTAAGTACAATCCGGAGTTGAAAATTGATTTGGGCTGACTAGATTGACTGGACTTGGTTCCTTAGTTTCTAGAGCTTCCAGTCTTCTTGCTAGGTTTGCTAACTTTGCCTCATTAGCTATGGATGATTCGATGAATGGAGACCTCCTTTTGGAGAGATGGAGTTTGGATTCCTAGAGGTTTCAGTAGTAGGTTCCCATTGGATGGTTTTTTCAGCTAGGTTTCATACAAATCCCATCCTTCATTTTCATCCTTTTGCAAGAATCCCCCTTGGCACATACTTTCTAAGAGGGTTTTGGTAGAATAGTCTAAACCATCATAAAGAATTTGGCATTGTCGCCATTTCTCTATTCCATGATGCGGACATTGGACAAGGAGATCTTTAAAGCGTTCAAAGTACCTCCAGAACGGTTCACTCGGTTCTTGCTTGAATTGCATGATGGTCTTCCTAATGAGAGCGATCTTATGAATTGGATAGAATTTCTTCAAGAAGACCTTGATGAAATCATCCCAAAATGTGATCGAACCGGCCACTAAGCTGTAAAGCCATTTCTTTGCTAAGTCCTTGAGAGCGAAAGGGACAAATCTCAACCTAATAGCATCGTCTACAAGGTGTGGGATTTTCATCATTAGACATACTTTCTCAAATTCTCTTATGAAGAAGTAAGCATCTTCGGACTCTAAGCCATGAAACTTGGGGAGTGTGTTGATGAATTGAGACTTGAGCTCAAAATTGTTTTCCCCAACCGATGGAAGTAGAATGCAAGATGGAAGTGAGGTTCGAATGTGATAGAACCTATCCTGCAAGGATGTTGGTTGAGCCATAACCAGATCAGGTCTTGGTCAAACTTGGGTGGTGATGTGTTTCTAGTCAACCTAGATGAGTTAGGGTCTCTTGACCATACTTGCATACACAAACACAATCACAATCACAAACAAGTTTACCAACAGTCAACAAGAGTAATCAACCAGACCTAGTCTAAGGTAACCTTGACCTAAACAACTCCTAACTGGTTGATTGTCCATAGGAGATATAATGTAGACTTTAACCACAAGCTAATCAGGCAGGTCAAGGCAAGATTGGTGGGAGGTTATCCGTCAAAGACGTTCCTTAATTAAGTAACCACCAACCTTCGGGCTTTCGGCCCTCAATCCCCTTCCTAGACACTGATTTGGCAGGAGTCAAATTCCAACACCTTCCTCCTTAGGATAATCTCCTAGTGAGTTCGAGATGTCCCTAAGGCCAACGTCTATCAGATTTTACTTAGGCTTAGGTTGTGCGCGCTTGGAGATGGTTTGTGGCTAAGGAAGGGTATTGACTTCCCCCATCTTATCTTGAATTGGGTTTTGCCCTTAGAATTTATTGTGCAAAGTGTGCAAGATACAGAAAAGTAACATTCAAAAGCAAAATATCACCCAAGAATGTTTTCTAAACTATATGCTATGCATATGTACCTTATCTCCAGCTCTCTTCAATAGTAATTGTAAAATAAACGTAATTAGACAAATGCCTAGAATGCAAGTCTAAATGTTTTTTTTAAGCAGTTAACAATCACTCAAATTACTGTTGGATTAAAATAGGGATGGTGGATAGCAGATATAGCAAGAATATAACGTACAAAAACTTAATTTTTTACGAGCAATATGTCCTACAAAAAAGAGTTTTAGTAGTCTAACGAAAATTTTAACTTTTGCAACGCAATTTCTTGAAATTCTGTTTCCTACTTTCGAGAGTAAGGGCACAGAATTTGCAAGTCTTCTCTTGCAAAGCTTGAATGCTAGATCTGAATCTTCAAGTCCCTGAAACAACACACCAAACTTGTTAAAAAACAAATACACCGTTCCCTCCCCGGCAACGACGCCAAAAATGATTGTAAAAATCAAAGAGTTAAGAGATTTACCATGTAGCTTGTGGCTAACGGGTCGTGTCCACGAGGAGGAATGCGATGAAAACTTTTCAGTGTTTCTTTTAATAACAAAGAATTGTGCTCGTTTTTTAATTGAAAAGAGAATAGAAAGAAGGAGATGATTAAAAAAGAAATTGCAACTTTGGAGAAGGCTTTGGAAAAGGTGAATTTTGTATAAAATTTAAAAAGTGATTTTTTGTTTTTAATGAAGAAGAAAATCTGGGCTCACTATCTCACTACTCAACTGTTTATTCTTCTATTGAAATCCTTAGTGCCTCAACTTGATCATAGGCAAAACTTAAGGTTGACTTTAGAAAGTTTGAAGTAAAGCATATAAGATGGTTGGAAAAGTTATCTCTTTTCTTTAAGAAACCGTTTTGAATCGAATGTTAAATCATCAAGAAGTTTAAGTATGAGATAAAAACAAGTTCAAGAGACGTTCTTAAAAGAAGTAGGAGTTTAAAGATCCAAACCCATCCTCATGTGCCTTCAAGAACACTTTCAAGAAGAAAGGCTTTAAGTTAGGCATGCAAATGATTCATTGGGTCTTTTTCATTAAAATCAAAAAAAAAGAAAAATTGGAGAGAGGTACAATAGTGAGCCCAGAAAACCGATTTAGCTACTCATGGAGGACAAAGAAAAATACAAGTAAATAATGCAAGACATACTGTAAAATGTGTGGAAGAAAATGTAGCTCGATTCTTGTATTGATGTCACTTCAATCTTCAAGTTACAAGCACTCAATTCCTCTCTCTCACAGGTATTTGTACTGAACTACAAATTGCAAAACAAAAATACAACTTTTGTACTATCTAACAAAGAGCCTAAACCTTAAAGTATAAACAAAATTCTAATCCTAATCTTCGCTCATTTCTTCTCTGTTGAAACTAGTATTTATAGGAAAATACCAGAGGAGGGGATCATAGGAAGATTGGGGGAGCAAACGCTCCCCCACTCTCTTTAATAGAGCCGCGAAAACGTGGCTAGGGCTGCATTTCCGCGGCCCTGGTGTGGCCAGATGGACACACCCAAGTGGTAGGTGCTCATGGTTTGATGATTCTCCCATATCTTCTGCTGGTTTTCTCGTTTTGCTCCAAGATTTGACGAAACAGCCTTTGATTGTTGGCTTCAACCGCTTGATTTGGAGGATTCTTTTCAACCGGTTTTCAACCTCTCTGATATGCCAAGATTTTGCCCTGATTCCTTGATTTTGAATTTATTCTGAATTAAATCAGAATTTGGTGGCTTTTGGGCTTGTTTCTCTTTCCTTTCTTTTAGCAATTGGGCCTACATTTAACAAGAAGAAGAAGACTTATTAATAGCATTTATTAGCTAAAAAATATGGTAAGGTGACAATGCATATGCAATATATGTGACTGATCATACCCCCACACTTATCTTTTACTCGCCCTCGAGCAAAACATCAGACTAATTCTAATCAATTATTAGACCACTTTCGCAGGTCACTCGATTGTACTGAGCATGTGGAACAAGCCGTTAAACCTCTAAGTTACCCCTAGAGGACGAGTTTTGTCTCGTGAGGGTTTTCAATGGATTGCCCCACAAAATCCATAAAAAATGTTAGTATTTTCGAAGAGCATTTTTAAAGGAGAAAATATTTGAAGTATATTTGTAAGGCTTTAAGTAATCTATAAGTTATAGGAATATCAAATTTTTCAATCCGAAACTCAGTCTCTATTCAAAAACATGTCATCAATCAAAGTAAGGAGTCAAATTGTACTTCTCATCTAATCTATTAATTTACCCTGAGTCGTATGCACCATCGTGACTGTGAAGTTGACTAAGGGCTCTTTAACATTGACTCCTATGCCTTATTTATATTTATTTTTGGTGGAATTTATTCCTCAATTTCATTAGGATTTCTAATCTGCCCATGTAACGAGCCTTCAGTCGGCGATACCCAAACCGGACAGTTTTAGGGCACCAAGTGAGAAAACACCCCTAAGGACTTAAACACTCGAGCAGACAAGGCCACAAAAACAAGGTTTTTATTTATAAAATGTACCCCTTTTAGGCGTGAATACTTATGCTTCATGAGGCACAAATACCCAGCTTAATCAGAGGATTTATATATATATTTTCAAACTTATCTAATTATCTTTTGCATAAATACCAAGGCTTGCTTAGGCCAAAGCACCTAGCTAATCAATAATTAGATTTTTTTTTTTACATATATTTTTTTATAAGGCATAAAAGTCTTTGTTTTTAAACCCTAAGTGTGTAAGTGAATTTTGTGTGCATATTTCATCAAGGTAAATATCAAGACTAAATTACTTTCACAAATTTTCTTCCTAACCCTAAAAATCAAACAAGTTATCTGACTTTGACCAAGTATAAGAAATCCTAATTATGATTTTTCTATTCCTTAAAATTGACTTAATTTCTTACAAAAAATATTTCAAAATATTGTTCTAACCTTTCAAAAAGTTTATATATATATATATATATATATATATATTATATATATATATATATATATATATATATATATATATATATATATATATATTCTCTCTTTTTTTTTTGTTATATTAGTCATGTTAGAATTCTCCCCCACACTTATCTCATGCATTGTCCCCAATGTATGAAAGAAATGTATAGATGCATGAAATAAAATGTAAAAGAGGAAAGTTACTGATACACTGGGTCAAAAAGACCCATAGCTGTTTCATTTACCGGCACCGATTCCAAGAAAGGTTTAAGGCGTTGATCATTTACCTTAAAGTCATTTCTATTCTTGGTGTTACTGATCTCAACTGCACCGTGTGGAAACACAATTTTTACAACGAATGGCCCAGTCCATCTTGATTTTAATTTTTCTGAAAAAAGATGAAGCCTAGAATTATAGAGTAAGACTTTTTGTCCAGGGACAAAGGTTTTTCTTATGATGTGTTTATCATGAAAAATCTTAACTCTATTTTTAGTGATCCTAGCATTTTCATAGGCCTCATTTCTTAACTCCTCTAATTCGGAAATTTGTAACTTTCGAAGATCACCGGTCTTAGTCAAGTTGAAATTCAACTGCTTGATTGCCCATAAGGCCCGGTGCTCTAACTCAACGGGAAGGTGACAAGCTTTACCATAGACTAACCTATAAGGAGACATTCCTAGAATCATCTTGAAAGCAGTCCTGTAGGCCCATAGGGCATCTACAAGTTTGATGGACCAATCTTTCAAGTTTTAGTTCACAGTTTTCTCCAAGATAAGCTTGACTTGTCTATTGGAAACCTCAACCTGCCCACTGGCTTGAGGATGATAAGGTGTGGACAACTTGTGAGTTATGGCATACTTTCGCATAAGAGCTTCAAATGATCTATTGCAAAAGTGAGTGTCATTATCACTGATGATAGCACGAGGGGTTACGAAGCGTGAAAAATGTTCTCTTTTAAAAACTTTATGACAACATTGTTATCATTAGTTTTACAAGGAATGGCTTCTACCCACTTGGACACATAATTCACAGCAACCAATATGTATTGGTTTCCAAATGAATTAGGAAATGGACCCATAAAGTCGATGCCCAAACATCAAAGAGTTCTATTTCTAGAATTGGGTTGAGGGGCATCATATTTCGTTTTGAGATCCTTCCTACCATCTGACATCTAGGGCACGTCTTGCAAAATTCATAAGCTTCTTTGAACAAAGTGGGCCAATAGAACCCGCTTTGTAGTACTTTTTCAGCAGTCTTGCGGGGACCAAAGTGTCCACCGCATGTAAGTTCATGACAAAAGGATAGAACACTCTTAACCTCCTCATTGGGAATGCATCTCCTAATAATTTGGTTAGAACAATACTTAAAAAGATACGGTTCCTCCCAAAAGAAATACCGGACTTGGGATAAGAATAGGTATATATTGTTTTTGGACCAATGAGACGGAGTTTGGTTTGTGACTAAGTAATTCAGTATATCAGCAAATCAAGATTCCCTAGAGATAGCTAAGATATTTTCATCAGAAAAATCCTCATTTATGGGTAATTCGTTGCATGGAGAATTAGGGATTCGTGAGAGATGGTCAGCAACGACATTTTCTACGCCTTTCTTGTCTCGAATCTCAAGATCGAATTCTTGAAGAAGGAGGATCCAACGAATGAGTCGGGCCTTGGCATCCTTCTTCATCATGAGATACCTAAGCGCAAAATGATCGGTGAAAATGGTGGTTTTGGACCCTAGTAGGTAGGGACGAAATTTCTCTAAGGCAAACACTACTGCCAGAATTCCTTCTCAGTCGTAGTGTAGTTTAATTGAGCATCGTTGAGAGTCCTACTAAAATAGTAAATCACATGCTGCTTGTTATCAATGCGTTGTCCTAGGACAGCGCCTATGGCAAAATCGAAAGCATCCACATGATTTCGAACGGCTTAGACCAATCCGGTGCAGATATGATTAGTGCTGAAATAAGCTCTCTCTTAAGCTTCTCCCAAGAATTCATGCATTCAGCATCGAAAGTGAAGGACACATCCTTAGCTAACAGATTAGTCAAGGGCTGATTAGTCTCTAATTTTGCATAATTTTTATCACATTCTCATATTTATTTCATGTAAAATTCTGCTAAGAAAACTTGCTTGCTTGATCCTAGGTCCATGGTGTACCAATAAAGAAGAAGACCTAAATCACCATTTAATTGGTGATTAAAAGCCTACCAAGTAGCTTAGAGTGAAGATTTTGTCAGCCCACGGTATCAAATCACGAATCCAAGACATCCAAGAGTCAGACAACAGATTAGGCGACGCACTGCCCGAAGTTGGGCGCGCACCGTTTTCGCGGCCCTATGGGCGCGCGCTCGCCCGGGCTTCGGGCCAGGGGTCACCCCCTGGCCCCCCTTTCTCCTGAGGTCTATAAATACCCCCCATGGGGTCTGAAGAAGGGCAGATCCAGAGTTAGAGCAAGTTGTGTAATCTTGTAGTTGTTGTTGTTCTTCTTCTTCTAGTTTTAAGTTTTAGCCATTAGAGTGAAAGAGAGAGAGTGTGTAAGTGTTGTATTTGAAGGGTGACAAGCTAATACAAGTACTACTTCTCTTCCTTCTTTCCATTTACTTGTCTTTGCCATTTACTTTTACTTCCTTGTTGTAGTGTAACTTCCTTCTTCTTCACTTCTTTTCTTTTTACTTTGTTGTAGTGTAACTTCCTTTCTTTAACTTTTCTTTTCTTTTGTTTTCTTGTAGCGTAACTCCCTCTCTCCACTTCTTTTCCTTTGTTGTTTCTTTTACTTTTAAGGCTAACTAACTTTTCATTAGCATGGCTAACTAACTACTAACCTACTAATTTCTAACACTTAATTGATAACCCACATGAGTCAATAGTTTCAAACAAGCCTTGTGCAAACGAGAGCTATGACATCTTAAGACGAGGGTTCTAACTCTAACTTACATTCAAGTATTTACTTTCTTATATTTCATTCTTTATGGGTTTTTGATGATCTATGAGTTGTCTACTTGTTATTGTAAGTTGAGATTTTTCCTTTTAACTTTTATTGATACCATTAGTGCACTCGTGTCTTCCCTTTTTCTCGCCTTCTATTGGATCTTGATAAGGGAATGTCCGAGTTTTTGCCGTGTAAAACAAAGTTATAGGAAGAATTTTCACTCAATTTTCACGTGAATAGTTCCTATGCATAAGGATAATGCTTGCCTATGATCCATCGTGAGGCAATATCTTTCTAAAGTTAGAAATTAGTGGGAGCACTTAGTAGAAAGTTAGCCATGCGTTTTTACAACTAAAAAAAATCCACTTTTACAAACTACCAAAACATTTTCCAACAATTCTTAAAAACAACTTATTTTCACTTTTCAATTCTTTCTTTGAAAACAAGAACTTTCTTTCTTCTTGAACTTTGAAGCCGCATCAAGCTTCCATCGCTCTGCCTCCTTGTGGATACGACCCGTATAGCCACTTCGCTACTACGGAAGAATCGCAAAAGCAGTAACATCAACCCACACTTCCTTCTCTTATTTTAGTGCTTGCTTTTTGCCGATCAAATTTTGACGCCATTGCCGGGGAGGGAACGACTTTATTGTTCAATACTAAAGATTGTTCTTTGTTTTTGTGTGTAGGGGAAGTACCAAGGAGCTCACTACCATGGGAAGCGAAGGAGGTGGCCAAGGATATTGCGCGAGGATTCATTTGCCCTCGGAAAAATTCGTGTAAAAGCGAGTTTTTCCGATTGAAGTACTAACAAACTCGTTGCAGGGTTGCCGAAAGCCGCTAAAAAATTGCTTTCTAAATTTTTAGTTTCCTTGGATGCTTCGTCTTATGCATGTGTAATAAATTCAATAGAAATTCACTTGTTGCTTAATTGAAATTTGGATTAAGACTTTTGCATTTAGGGCATGTGTCTATTTCAATTCATTTCAATTTCTGTTGAAGAGTGCTGGAGAAAAGATACGTGTGCATTTATATAGAATAGGACCAACATTTTGAAGTAATTTACCGCCTTGAATGTTAACTTGTTGTGAATAAACTGCACACTTGCACAATTGACTTTAAGGGCAAAACCCAAATAAACAAGATAAGGTGGGGATTTCATCACCCTTTCTTAGCCCAAAAATCATCTCCAAGTGCACTCACATTTTCCAAGCCTTAACTAAAAATCAATAGACGTTGGCCCTAGGGACATCTCGGACTCACCAAGAGATTAACCGAGGTTGAAAATTGCAATAACTATACTCCTGCAAAATCGGTGTATAAGGAAAATGGATTGAGAGGTAAAGCCTCGAAAGCTCCGTGGTTTGGCGTAATTAGGCCCGTGGCTCCGCCCGGATACCTCCCCCCGAGCTTTGCCCTTTCCTGGCTGATTAGCTTGTAGTCGAGTTCCTGCAACAACCTTCCCCGGAGAATCGACCAGTTAGGAGTCGTCTAGGTCCAGGTACCTTAGACTAAGGCTTGTGGTTATTTTTTTCTTTCTTTTGTTTGTTATATTATTCTTTTCGATTGTTTGTTATTTTTACGTTGTTTGTAGCGTGCCGCATGCAAGAGTGGGTAAGAGATCCTGTATCTTTCCAATTAACTAGAAACACCTCTCTACCCTTGCATCCAGAACCGGTGATGGCTTCACTTCAGGATAGATTTTACCTGATCAGAACCTCATTGCCATCCTGTATAAAACTTCCTGAAGCAAACGACAATAATTTTGAGTTAAAGCCCCAATTCATTAACACTCTTCCCAAATTTTATGGTTTAGAATCGGAGGACGCATACTTCTTTGTTAGAGAATTTGAAGAAGTGTCCCTCATGATGCGTATACCCTAGCTAGAAGACGATGCCATTAGGTTACGTTTCATCCCTTTTTCCCTAAAGGACCTAGCTAAGAAATGGCTGTACAGTTTGGCAGCAGATTCAGTCACGACGTGGGATGATTTCGTCAAGGCTTTCTTAAAGAAATTCTACCCAATTCACAAAACTGCCCTCATTAGGAAGAACATCATGCAGTTTAGGCAAGAATCGAGCGAACCATTTTGGAGATACTTTGAGCGATTCAAATATCTCCTAGCTCAGTGCCCTCATCATGGCGTGGAGAAATGGCGTCAGTGTCAGATTCTCTACGATGGTCTAGATTATCAGACGAAGACCCTATTAGAAACGATGTGTCAGGGAGGGTTCTTGCAGAAGGATGAGAATCAGGGTTGAGATTTATTTGAGGATTTAGCGGAGAAAACCCTGCAATGGGAGCCAGCCTCGAGAAAACCTAGGAATTCACAATGTATAGCTTCAAGAGGAGGGCTCCTATCTCTAGAATCATCCATAGTTGCCGAGGCTAAGATTGCTACCCTAATGAGGAGGATAGAGGCTCTAGAAATAAAAGAGCCTGCCAGTGTCAACCAGATCAACCCACCACCAATTCACAATCCGGGTTGTTCATATTGTCAGGTAACAAACCATGTCTTTGAAGAGTGCCCCATTTTTCATGCCCAGCAAGTGCCACCGGAACACCTGAACGCGGCTTACTCACGGCCGCCTCACAACCCCTACTCACAGACCTACAATCCCGGTTGGAGGAATCACCCAAATTTCTCCTGGGCCCCGAACAATCCTCTCAGGCCTAATTTCTCCAACAATTTTCACCATCCTACTCCTCCACCACCTTTTCCCAGTCAAGCCCCATCTTCCTCCTCCCAAAGCTCTCCAATGGAAAAGAAAATCAGTAAATTGGAGGAGAGCATAGAGGCTTTCATGAAGTCCCAAACCGCTTTTACGCAAAATCAGAGACAAATTCTGAACAATCATTCACAGGCCATATCGAGATTGGAAATGCAGATGAGCCAGTTAGCTAGCTCCCTAAGTGAAAGACCAAAGGGTATTTTGCCTAGTCAGCTGCTAGTTAACCCAAAAACCTCCAATCAAGCATATGAAATTCAGGATCCATCGATTAACCAGTGCAATGTTGTTCACACACTGCAATCTGGAAAGAAGGTAGACAACCAGGTCTACCAACAGAAAAGTCCAGTCCATCCTAATATTACTCCAGCCTCCACCTCTGCTAGTTCCTACCAAACTGCTCCTCAAACATCTGACGAGGACAAAGCTGCTGAATAAGTTCATAAGCCTGTAGCACCCTTTCCCAATAGGCTTAGGAACAATAATAAGAATATGCACATGGAGAAAATGCTAGAGATGTTCGACCAGGTCAAATTGAATGTGCCACTTCTTGACGCTATCCAACAAGTCCCGGCTTACGCCAAATTTCTTAAGGATATGTGTACGAAGAAGAGAAAGACCAATGTGCCCAAGAAAGTGTTCTTGGCAACCAATATAAGCGAAATTCTGTCTGGTACCATTCTGGTGAAATACACGAATCCTGGATGTCCCACCATTTCCTGCACCATGGGACAGACCGAAATCAGTAGAGCACTTCTTGATCTGGGAGCAAGTATCAACTTGCTACCTCTCAGTATACCAGCAACTTGGGTTGGGTGAACTAAGCCCAACTCGAGTCACCATTCAGCTAGCTGACCGATCTGTGAAGATCCCGAAGGGGGAAATCACAGACATCCTTATCCGGGTCGGGGATTTCATTTACCCCGTTGACTTCATTGTGCTTGAGACCCAACCTGTGTCCAATCTTAGGTCTCAAACTCCCGTCATCTTAGGGCACCCATTCCTTACTACAGCCAATGCCATAATCAACTGTAGGAACGGGTCCATGCGATTGACTTTTGGAGACATGACGAAGGAAGTCAATGTCTTCAATCTTAGAAGACAACCTAGGGATGTCAATGATCAGACATTTGAGGTCAATTCTATTGAAAACCTGACCAGTGAGCATGAGGAAAGCATGGAGACAGAAACTGACGCAGAGTTTGATTTGGAGGCTGAGGATTTTAATTTAGACCAGATCATAGATTCAGCAGTGGATTGGGCGTCAAGCCCAAGTGTACCCCATCCTAGAATTGAAAGCCTAGAGATTGCCTCCAATGAAGCAACACCTTCCCTAGAGCTAAAAGCCTTACCTGAACACCTCAAGTACACCTACCTGGGCAGAAAGGACACCTTGCCAGTCATCATAGCATCACACCTGACTGAGCAACAAGAGGACAGCTTAATGTCTATTCTAAAAAGACATAGGGAAGCCATTGGATGGACGATGAAGGACATCAAGGGAATAAGTCCGGCCATAGTACAACATAGAATCCATTTAGTCGATGAAGCAACCCCTAGGAGGGACCCATAACGCAGACTTAACCCTCTCATGCAAAAGGTAGTTAAGGTTGAAGTTCTGAAACTATTAGATAATAGGATCATTTGTACCATTTCTGATAGCCAATGGGTTAGCTCTGTTCATGCGGTCCCAAAGAAGGCTGGCTTTACGGTGGTAGAAAATGAGGAAAAAGAGTTGGTACAAACAAGACTGCCTACCAAGGTTCGTGTTTGTATCGACTACAGGAAGTTGAATGCAGCTACCCGTAAAGACCACTTCCCGCTACCCTTCATTGACCAAATGCTTGAGCGTTTGGCTGGACATGAGTACTACTGCTTCCTAGATGGGTACTCAGGATACAATCAAATCCCCATTACTGCAGAAGATCAGGAAAAGACGACGTTCACCTACCCATTCGGAACCTTTGCTTACCGACGCATGCCCTTTGGATTGTGCAATGCTCCCGCAACATTCCAACGGTGCATGCTTAGCCTTTTCTCCGACATGGTAGAACGTTTTCTTGAGATTTTCATAGATGACTTCTCCATCTACGGAGATTCATTTGATCAGTGTCTTCATCACCTAGAGTTAGTGCTACAAAGATGCAAGGAGAAGAACCTAACTCTAAACTGGGAAAAATGTCACTTCATGGTGAGACAGGGGATTGTCTTGGGCCATGAGATTTCGAGGAGAGGCATAGAAGTGGATAAGGCTAAAGTAGAAGTGATTGCTAAGCTTCCACCACCCAAAAGCATCAAGGATATTAGATCCTTTTTAGGGCATGTTGGGTTCTACCGACGGTTCATTAAGGACTTTAGCAAAATCGCGAGGCCTTTAACCAACCTGCTCGCTAAGGACATGCCCTTTGATTTCAACGATGAATGTTTCAAGTCATGGGGGAAGCTTAAGCAAGAACTTATTTCTGCGCCTATTATTTCTGCTTCTAATTGGGCCCAGCTATTTGAAATCATGTGTGATGCATCTGATTTTGCTATTGGCGCTGTTCTAGGACAGCGCATCGATAATAGGCAGCACGTGATTTACTATTCGAGTAGGACCTTGAATGACGCCCAACAGAATTATACAACAACTGAAAAGGAATACTTAGCCGTTGTCTTTGCGTTAAAGAAGTTCTGGCCTTACTTGTTAGGTTCGAAGACGGTGCTTTTTACGGATCACTCGGCTCTGAAATACCTCATGACCAAAAAGGAAGCAAAAGCCCGACTAATTCGGTGGATCCTTTTACTTCAAGAATTTGACTTAGAAATTCAGGACAAACGAGGTATAGAAAATGTGGTCGCTGATCATCTCTCACGAATTCCGAATACACCAACCATCCAAGCTCCGATCAACGAGGATTTCCCAGACGAGCACATCCTAGCCATTCTTAAGGAACCCTGGTATGCGGACATTGTTAATTACCTGACCATGGGACAATTATCTGCTGACTGGACAAAGCAAGACCAATACCGCTTCTTTGCCCAAGTACGGTACTACTTCTGGGAAGAACCGTATCTTTTTAAGTATTATCCCGACTAAATTATTAGACGATGCATACCAGAGGAGGAACAGAGGAGTGTGCTCAGCTTTTGCCATGACCTTGCATGCAGAGGGCACTTCGGTCCCCGCAAGACTGCAGAGAAGGTTCTACAAAGTGGGTTCTACTGGCCCACTTTGTTCAAAGACTCATATCATTTTTGCAAGTCATGCGCAAATTGTTAGAAAATTGGGAAAATTTCAAGAAGAGACATGATGCCCCTGAACCCGATCCTTGAAGTTGAAATTTTTGATGTTTGGGGATCGATTTCATGGGGCCATTCCCCAATTCCTTCGGCAACCAGTTCATTTTGGTTGCTGCAGATTATGTCTCTAAGTGGGTAGAAGCTGTGCCAACTAAGACGAATGACAACAAAGTGGTTGTAAAATTTCTCAAAGAGAACATCTTCTCCAGATTTGGCACCCCTAGAGCGATAATTAGTGATAATGGATCGCATTTCTGCAACAGAGTTTTTGAAGCTCTGATGCGAAAATTTCCATCAATCACAAGTTATCGACTCCGTATCATCCCCAGACAAATGGGCAAGTCGAAGTCACCAACCGACAGATCAAGCTCATTCTGGAAAAGACTGTCAGAAAAAACTGAAAGGATTGGTCGGTTAAGCTCAACGATGCATTGTGGGCTTACCGCAATGCTTTTAAGATAGTTCTGGGGATATCTCCTTATAGAATCGTGTTTGAAAAAGCCTGTCATCTACTTGTAGAGTTAGAACACCAGGCCCTCTGGGCCATTAAGCAACTCAACTTTGATCTGACCAAGGCCAGTGAACTTAGGAGACTGCAGATTTTAGAATTAGAGGAGATACGGAATGAAGCCTATGAGATGCCCGAATCACCAAGAGCAGGACTAAACTTTTCCATGACCAAATCATAACCTGAAAAAACTTTGCACCGGGAGATAGGGTTCTGCTGTATAACTCTAGACTTCATATTTTCGTGGGGAAGCTGAAAACTCGTTGGTCGGGACCGTTCATTGTGCGCACTGTTTTCCCACACGGTGTTGTGCTTATTGCAGACCCTAAGAATAACACGGAATTCAAAGTGAATGAGTAAAGACTGAAGCCCTTCTTGACCACTGAGCCTATGACTCCGGATGATAGTGTGCTGACTCTTTTTGGCCCGTCATACACCAACCACAACAACTAAAAAAAAAACAAAAAAAAATTTGTTTATATGCTTACCCCTTCTACATTCTTTTGACATTTCTTTTGCCTATTCGTACTTGGCCGGCCCGGGTCCACGAAGATGGTGACATCATTTCTTCACCCAATTTCTTGCATTCACTTTTCCATATACATTCATTGAGGACAATGCATTAGATAGGTGAGGGGAGGTGCTAACACTTTTTCTTTCTTCATTTTTTTTACCCAAAAAAAAAAGAAAAAAGAGAAAATTTTAGATTGAAAAGAAATTTCATACTCTTTATAAAAATACCAAAAGATTGTAGGAATTACGGGAACCTTATTAATGAATCTTTATTTTTGCCTAAATAAACAAGAAATATTGGTTTGATTAAAAAGTTAGGAGGGATAAGGAAAAGAATTCATACCTTTTATTTAGCCTTAGTAGAATATGCATAATCTACTCACACATGCTTGAGATTTAGAGACACAACTCTAAAAAAAAAAAGCAGGACAATTGTGCCTCAAGAAGCATTATTACTTACGCCAAAAAAAATTCTATATACAATAATGTATAAATAAATCTTGATTTCATGGCCTAATCCACTTGCATATTTGACCTGAAGGGTGTTTTTCCACCTGGTGCCCTAAGACCATCTGGTTTGGGAGTCACTGGTTTGATATGTGTTACATAAGTGAAGTAGAAAGCCTAATGGAACCAAGAATAATAAGTAAATATTAATAAAATTAAAAGATATTCAAAGTTGAGTTGAAAAATCCCAAGCACATCACACTTACACATTATGCATATCTATCTAAAGTAAAATAAAAGAATGATTTAGAAGTACAAGATCCTTTCTAAATTTAAAGAAAAATCATAGTTTCTTCTTTTATGAAGGCTAAAATATAAGAGAACTTATGAGGGTTAAACCTAATTCTTACATCATTCGGTCATTTTTACTTAGATGATTGAAAGTTCTTTTTCATGATAAAATTTTTTCTAACAACTAACTTCTTTTCTTTACTTACTAGATTTTGTGGGTGCAATCCGCTGAAAACCCTCAGGAGACAACACTCCTTCTCTAGGGGAAACCTAGAGGTTTAAAGGCTTGTTGCACATGCTCAGTGCAATCGCATCACCTGCGAAAATGGTATAATAATTTTCTTATTTTTATTTTGCTCGGGACGAGCAAAAAGATAAGTGTGGGGTGTGATTAGTCTCTAATTTTGCATAATTTTCATCACATTCTCATATTTATTTCATGTAAAATTCTGCTAATAAAACCTTACTTGCTTGATCCTAGGTCCATGGTGTGCAAATGAAGAAGAAGACCTAAATCACCATTTAATTGGTGATTAAAAGCCTACCAAGTAGCCATTGACTTTAGAGTGAAGATTTTGTCAGCCTAGGGTATCAAATCACGAATCCAAGATATTCAGGAGTCAGACAACAGACTGGACGACGCATTCCCGAAGTCGGGCACGCGCCGCCCTGCCTGGGCCGCGGAAACGCGGCCCTGGCCACGTTTCCGTTGACCTATGGGCGCGCGCGCGCCCGGGCTTCGGGCCAGGGGTCACCCCCTGGCCCCCCTTTCTCCTGAGGCCTATAAATACCCCCTATGGGGTCTGAAGAAGAGCAGATCAAGAGTGAGAGCAAGTTGTGTAGTCTTGCAGTTGTTGTTGTTGTTCCTCTTCTAGTTTTAAGTTTTAGCCATTAGAGTGAAAGAGAGAGACTGTGTAAGTGTTGTATTTGAAGGGTGACAAGCTAATACAAGTACTACTTCTCTTCTTTCCATTTACTTGTCTTTGTCATTTACTTTTACTTCCTTGTAGTGTAACTTCCTTCTTCTTCACTTCTTTTCTTTTACTTTGTTGTAGTGTAACTTTCTTTCTTTAACTTTTCTTTTCTTTTGTTTTCTTGTAGCGTAACTCCCTCTCTTCACTTCTTTTCCTTTGTTGTTTCTTTTGCTTTTATGGCTAACTAACTTTTCATTAGCATGGCTAACTAACTACTAACCTACTAATTTCTAACACTTGATTGATAACTGATTGATGCTTAAACCTGCACAAGAATACGAAATTTCAGAACTTCAACATAGAGATGTGAAAGTGCTCAATTCTTACCACTATAGCAAGTGGCTATGCGGGTCGTGATCCACAAGGAGGGTTAGCGATAGAAGCGTTCAAGGTTTTTTTATTGAAATCTTTATGAAGAAAAATGAAGGTTCTTCTTTGTTTAAGTTATGAAAATGAAAAAGAGTTATAGGTTAAAATTAGAAAGAAAATGATAGAATGAGAAGGTGGAGAAAATCAGAAAACGACTATGTACAAATGAATTGGAAAAGAAAGATTTGAAAGATGTGGTGAAAGAAATCGTGTTGGTGATCTAAACTAAAAATAAAAGAAAAGAAAGAAGATTAAGGAAGTACTTACCTAGTTTGGTTGGTGACTTACCTGGAACCCTTGCATGTTCTACCTTACTTCGGAGGCGTTCAACGCATAAGTCATAGGATCGAGCTCAGTCCCCGTTCGCATTATATCATCAAGCCGAGAAAGAATGAAGTGATACGAATCTTGAGGAGGAGAACATCTTCATGAAGTATCGTTGGCACTCACAAAAACGTTGTTATACTTATGATTCTGGATTCACTTGCATTCTCATCAAAACCAAAAGAGGTGAAGTAGAAAGAGGAGAAGGAAAAAGAAAACAAAAGTAAAGAAACGAACATAAAAAAGTATTTACCTTTATTGCTTGCAGAAACAATGGAAGAAAGGAGGAGGGTACATCGGTGTCACTCTCAACATAAGCCTCTCTCTCTTACTTACATGAATCTTCATCTAACCTAAGCTTACATACAAATTAAAATTACATAAAAAGAAAAGAAAAACCTAAACTACAAAGAATGAAAACTGGACTAAATCCTATCTCTGCATGGTCGTCCCCTTTTCAGTGCAAATCCTGCCCTTTTATAGGCAAAAACCCAACCTACAGGATAAGATGAAGATAGGGGGAGCAAACGCTCCCCCTAACTCCATAACAGAGCCGCGAAAACGCGGTTTTAGCTGCATTTTCGCGGCCTTTCTGTGGCCAGTTGGCCACAGCTTGTTGGTGGAGCTCCCCGGTTTTGCGTCTTGTATATATCTTCAGCTGGATTTTCAGTTTGAGTCCGGGATTTTGACAAAATGGCCTTTAATCTTTGCTTCAACCGATCGATTCTGGGAGGATTCTTCTCAACCGGTTTTCAACCTCTCTGATTTTGTCCTGATTCACTGAGCTCGAATTAATTCTGATTTAATTCAGAATTTTGGTGGGCTTTTGGGCTCATTTCTCTTCATCTCCTTAAGGAATGGGCCTGCAAATAAATTAAACATTTAATTAGGACAATGCAGCATTTATTCTATAATAAGTATGGAAATATGATACTAAATATGTAACATTAGCGACCAATCAATAACCCACATGAGTCAATAGTGTCAAACAAGCCTTGTGAAAACGAGAGCTATGACATCTTAAGACGAGGGTTCTAACTCTAATTTACATTCAAGTATTTACTTTCTTATATTTCATTCTTAATGGGTTTTTGATGATCTATGAGTTGTCTACTTTACTTGTTATTGTAAGTTAGAGATTTTTCCTTTTAACTTTTGTCGATATCATTAGTGCACTCGTGTCTTCCGTTATTCTCGCCTTCTATTGGATCTTGATAAGGGAATGTCCGAGTTTTTACCGTGTAAAGCAAAGTTATAGGAAGAAGTTTCACTCATTTCCACGTGAATAGTTCCTTTGCATAAGGATTATGCTTGCCTATGATCCATCGTGAGGCTATATCTTTCAAAAGTTAGAAATTAGTGGGAGCACTTAGTAGAAAGTTAGCCATGCGTTTTTACAACTAAAAAAAAATCCACTTTTACAAACCACCAAAACATTTTTTAACAATTCTTAAAAATAACTTGTTTTCACTTTTCAATTCTTTATTTGGAAACAATAACTTTCTTTCTTCTTGAACTTTGAAGCCGCATCAAGCTTCCGTCGCTCTCCCTCCTTGTGGATACAACCTGTATAGCCACTTCGCTACTACGGAAGAATCACAAAAGCAGTAACATCAACCCACACTTCCTTCTCTTATTTTAGTGCTTGCTTTTTGCCGATCAAGGGCCTAACAGTTTTGCTGAAATCCTTGATAAATCTTCAGTAAAAACCAGCGTGTCCTAAGAAGTATCTAACGTCCTTAGCGCATTTGGGCATGGGAAGCTTAGCAATAACCTCAATTTTGGCTCTATCCACTTCAATTCCTTTCTTGGAGATTTCACGACCAAGACAATTCCATATTTTACCATGAAGTGGCATTTCTCCCAATTCAGTGTCAAATTTTTCTCAGCACAACGTTGGAGGACAAGTTCTAAATGGTGGAGACATTGAGTGAATGAATCTCCGTAGATGGAGAAACCATCCATAAAGATATCTAAGAATCGTTCTACTATATCAGAGAAAAGACTCAACATGCAACGTTGAAACGTTGCTGGGGCATTGCATAAGCCGAAAGGCATTCGACGATAAGCAAATGTCCCAAATGGACATGTGAACGTTGTCTTTTCTTGGTCCTCTGGAGTAATAGGGATCTGGTTATACCCCGAGTAACCATCCAAGAAACAGTAATACTCGTGACCCACCAAATGGTCAAGCATTTGATCAATGAAGGGAAGTGAAAAATGGTCCTTACGAGTTGCAGCATTAAGCTTCCTATAGTCAATGCAAACTTGGATCTTCGTGGGAAGTCGAGTTTGGACCAACTATTTGTTCTCGTTTTCCACTATGGTGAATCGGATTTCTTTGGAACCGCATAGACAGGACTGACCCATTGGTTATCAGAAATGGGATAAATTATCCCATTGTTTAAGAGTTTGACAATTTCAGCATGAACAGCCTCTTGCATTATAGGGTTTAACCTATGCTGCGGGTCTCTTTTAGGTGTGGCATCTTCATTGAGATGAATGTCATGTTGAACAATGGTCGGACTTAATCCCTTTATATCAGTCATCATCCAACAATGGCTTCCCTATATTTTCTTAGAATTGCTTTAAGATCTTCTTCTTTCTCGTCACTTAAATGGGAGGCAATGATGATAGGAAAGGTCTTTTGTTCGCCTAGATAGACGTACTTGAGATGCGCGGGTAAGGCTTTCAATTCTAAGGAAGAAGATGGCTCACTGGAAGGAATAGTCAAATTTGTTGGCTCCATTATTGGTGAAATAGGGTTCGAGGCCCAATTCACATCAGAATCTATAACCTGATCAAGATTAAAGTCGTCAGACTCTAACCCGAAGTCACACTCAGTTTCTAGTTTCAATTCTTTCCCATGTTCACTTGTTAAGTTCTCAATCAGGTTGACTTCAAATGTTTGGTCCTCAACATTGCGGGGTTATTTTCCTAGATTGAAGACATTGACTTCTCTAGTCATGTCCCAAAGGTTAACCTCATGGACCCATTCCTACAATTGATGATGGCATTGGCAGTAGCAAGGAATGATCGCCCTAGGATAACAGGAGTTTGAGCCCTATGATTATAATTGGACACAGGTTGTGTCTCCAGAACTATAAAATCAACAGGGTAAATAAACTCCCCTACCCGGAGGACATCATTAATCTCCCCTTTTGAAACTTTTACTGAACGGTCAGCTATTTGATAGTGACTCGAGTTGGACTAAGATCGCCCAACCCGAGTTGTTGATAAACTGAGAATGCAAGCAAGTTGATACTTGCCCCCAAGTCAAGAAGTGCACGACTAATCTCGGCTTGTCCTATTGTGCAAGCAATGGTGGGACTACCTGGATCCTTGTACTTGACAGGGATCGGACCCGATAGTAGCTCACTAATGTTAGTAGCTAAGAAGACCTTTTTTGGTACATTAGTCTTTCTCTTCTTGGTGCACTTGTCCTTAAGAAACTTAGCATAGGAAGGGACTTGTTGGATGGCATCAAGAAGTGGCACATTTATCTTCACTTAATTAAATATCTCAATTATCTTGTCCATGTGTGAATTTTGCTTATTGTTTTTCAGCCTATTAGGAAATGGTACTATAGGCTGGTGCACCTGACTGGTTGACTTATCTTTTTCAGATTCGTCAGATTTGGAAGGATTTAGATTAGATGAGGTGGATGCTTGATTGTGGTTGTACTGAATGGGATTGGTTGGCGTTGACACTTGATTATCAACTCTCTTTCCTGACCTCAATGTATGAACAGCATTACATTAATTTAATGATTGATCCTCAACCAAATGAGCTTGTTGAGAATTCCTAGGATTGGTTATTGGCTGACTAGGTAGGGTACCCTTCTGTCTCCCATTCTGTGGAGTGGCTAGTTGGCTCATTTGAACCTCTAACCTCTGTATAGTTTGCATGAGAGAATCTTAGTTTTTCATGTATCTTTCCATGTTTCTCTCAAAGTCAGTCATTCTCCTTTCTAGTTGAGGATTCTGGAAGGAGGATTGTGGAGCTTGGTTGGAAAAGTTTTGTTGATAGTTTGAAAAGTTAGGTGGATGGTTGGGAGAATTATTATGGAAATTGAAAAAGTTGGGTTGATGATTGGAAGAATTATTGGCATGATGGAAGTGGCTAGCATGATTTGACCGTGAGTGGTCATGTTTATTTTGGCTCCATGAGAAATTAGGGTGATTTCTCCGGCCAGGGTTGTACGTTGGTGCATAAGGATTATTGTTCGGCCTTGAAAAGGCCGCATTCATCGGTTCATGGTATTGTTGCTGAGCTTGAAACACAGGGCACTCCTCGAACACATAATTCATAGCTTGGTAGTAAGTACAGCCCGGAGTTGAAAATTGGTTTGGGCTGACTTGATTGACTGGACTTGGTTCCTTAGTTTCTAGAGCTTCCAGTCTTCTTACTAGGTTCGCTAACTTTGACTCATTAGCTATGGATGATTCGATAGAATGGAGACCTCCTTTCGAAGAGATGGAGTTTGGATTCATAGAGGTTTCAGTTGTAGGTTCCCATTAGATGGTTTTTTCAACTAGGTTTTCATACAAATCCCATCCTTCATTTTCATCCTTTTGCAAGAATCTCCCTTGGCACATACTTTCTAAGAGGGTTTTGGTAGAATAGTCTAAGCCGTCATAAAGAATTTGGCATTGTCGTCATTTCTCTATTCCATGATGCGGACATTGGATAAGGAGATCTTTAAAGCGTTCAAAGTACCTCCAGAACGGTTCACTCGGTTCTTGCTTGAATTGCATGATGGTCTTCCTAATGAGAGCGGTCTTATGAATTGGATAGAATTTCTTCAAGAAGACCTTGATGAAACCATCCCAAGATGTGATCGAACCGGCCACTAAGCTGTAAAGCCATTTCTTTGCTAAGTCCTTAAGCGCGAAAGGGACAAATCTCAACCTAATAGCATCGTCTACAAGGTGTGGGATTTTCATCATTAGACATACTTCCTCAAATTCTCTTATGAAGAAGTAAGCATCTTCGGACTCTAAGCCATGAAACTTGGGGAGTGTGTTGATGAATTGAGGCTTGAGTTCAAAATTGTATTCACCAACCGATGGAAGTAGAATGCAAGATGAAAGTGAGGTTCGAATGTGATAGAACCTATCCTGCAAGAATGTTGGTTGAGCCATAATCGGATCAGGCCTTGGTCTAAACTTGGGTGGTGATGTGTTTCTAGTTAACCTAGATGAGTTAGGGTCTCTTGACCACACTTGCATATACAAACACAATCACAATCACAAACACGTTTACCAACAGTCAACAAGAGTAATCAACCAGATCTAGTCTAAGGTAACCTTGACCTAGACAACTCCTAACTGGTTGATTATCCACAGGAGGTATAATGTAGACTTTAACCACAAGCTAATCAGCCAGGTCAGGGCAAGATTGGTGGGAGGTTATCCGTCAAAGACGTTCCTTAATTAAGTAACCACCAACCTTCGGGCTTTCGGCCCTCAATCCCCTTCCTAGACACTGATTTGACAGGAGTCAAATTCTAACACCTTCCTCCTTAGGATAATCTCCTAGTGAGTTCGAGATGTCCCTAAGGCCAACGTCTATCAGATTTTACTTAGGCTTAGGTTGTGCGTGCTTGGAGACGGTTTGTGGCTAAAGAGGGTAATGACTTCCCCACCTTATCTTGAATTGGATTTTGCCCTTAGAATTTATTGTGCAAAGTGTGCAAGATACAGAAAAGTAACATTCAAAAGCAAAATATCACCCAAGAATGTTTCCTAAACTATATGTTATGCATACGTACCTTGTCTCCAGCTCTCTTCAACAGTAATTGTAAAATAAACGTAACTAGACAAATGCCTAGAATGCAAGTCTAAACGTTTCTTTTTTAAGCAGTTAACAATCACTCAAATTACTGTTGGATTAAAACAGGGATGGTGGATAGCAGATATAGCAAGAATATAACGTACAAAAACTTAATTTTTTACGAGCAATATGTCCTGCAAAAAAGAGTTTTAGTAGTCCAACGAAATTTTTAACTTTTGCAACGCAATTTCTTGAAATTATGTTTCTTACTTTCGAGAGTAGGGGCACAGAATTTGCAAGTCTTCTCTTGCAAAGCTTGAATGCTAGATCTGAATCTTCAAGTCCCTGAAACAACACACCAAACTTGTTAAAATACAAATACACCGTTCCCTCTCCGGCAACGGCGCCAAAAATTGATTGTAAAAATCAAAGAGTTTAGAGATTTACCGTGTAGCTTGTGGCTAACGGGTCGTGTCCACGAGGAGGAATGCGATGAAAACTTTTCGATGTTTCGTTTAATAACAAAGAATCGTGCTCATTTTTTAATTGAAAAGAGAATGGAAAGAAGGAGATGATTAAAAGAGAAATTGCAACTTTGGAGAAGGCTTTGAAAAAGGTGAATTTTGTATAAAGTTTAAAAAGTGATTTGTTATTTTTTAATGAAGAAGAAAATCTGGGCTCACTATCTCACTACTCAACCGTTTATTCTTCTATTGAAATCCTTAGTGCCTCAACTTGATCATAGGCAAAACTTAAGGTTGACTTTAGAAAGTTTGAAGTAAAGCATATAAGATGGTTGGAAAAGTTATCTCTTTTCTTTAAGAAACCGTTTTGAATCGAATGTTAAATCATCAAGAAGTTCAAGTATGAGATAAAAATAAGTTCAAGAGACGTTCTTAAAAAAAGTAGGAGTTTAAAGATCCAAACCCATCCTCATGTGCCTTCAAGAACGCTTTCAAGAAGAAAGGCTTTAAGTTAGGCATGCAAATGATTCATTGGGTCTTTTTCGTTAAAATCAGAAAAGAAGAAGAATTGGAGAGAGGTACAATAGTGAGCCCAAAAACCGATTTAGCTACTCATAGAAGACAAAGAAAAATGCAAGTAAATAACTCAAGACATACCGTAAAATGAGTGGAAGAAAATGTAGCTCGATTCTTGTATTGATGTCACTTCAATCTTCAAGTTACAAGCACTCAATTCCTCTCTCTCACAGGTATTTGTACTGAACTACAAATTGTAAAACAAAAATATCACTTTTGTACTATCTAACAAAGAGCCTAAACCTTAAAGTATAAACAAAAATTCTAATCCTAGTCTTACATTTTTTCTCTATTGAAACTAGTATTTATAGGAAAATACCAGAGGGGGGATCATAGGAAGATTGGGGGAGCAAACACTCCCCCAACCTCTTTAACAGAGCCGCAGAAACGTAGCTAGGGCCGCGTTTTCGCGGCCCTGGTGTGGCCAGATGGCCACACCCAAGTGGTGGTGCTCCTGGTTTGATGATTCTCCCATATCTTCTGCTGGTTTTCTCGTTTTTGCTTCAAGATTTGACGAAACAGCCTTTGATTGTTGGCTTCAACCGCTTGATTTGGGAGGATTCTTTTCAACCAGTTTTCAACCCCTCTAATATGCCAAGATTTTGCCCTGATTCCTTGATTTCGAATTTATTCTGAATTTAATCAGAATTTGGTGGGCTTTTGGGCTTGTTTCTCTTTCCTTTCTTTTAGCAATTCGGCCTACATTTAACAAAGAAGAAGAAGACTTATTAATAGGATTTATTAGCTAAAAAGTATGGTAAGGTGACAATGCATATGCAATATATATGACTGATCAATTCACTTATGGAGGTGTCTTTTGGGATGAAACATGGGAAGACGACATGAACCTATATGATGATTTGGATCACTAGTGCTGCGCAGGAGATGAATTACCGGGGGAAGACTCTGAGGAAGGCATGGATGATAGCGAGGATAGTAGCAGTACTAGCGGAGACTCGAGTGGGAAGACTCTATCCTATGAAGGATGAATCTTTGAGTAATTACTTTTGATATGTATATATATGTATAAGCCAATTATGCTAGTTGATGGATATCTTAAGAGTTTATTGTATGTCCTGGCACATCTTATATGTATGCACATGGGTTAGTTCGGATATCCAAAGGGTAGATATATCTGTGTAATATCTTTGTATCCATTTTGGGATATACATATATATATATATATATATATATATATATATATATATATATATATATATATATATATATATATATATATATATATATATATATATATATATATATATAGCAAGTTGCTTGTTTGCAAAGTGATAATGAGTATTGTACTAAAGTGATTGCATGAAACTAAAATTTTATCTAAAAGTGTTTTAATATATGTAAAGTATGTTGACTAGACATATAGGAAGGACGTATGGATCTAAACCAACTACCACCAAATGAGTCTTTATCGCTCAGTGTGTCACACTATAGTGTGATGGGGAGTGCACACCCTATGGACAACAATGAAGATTCAGAAGTCCAAATAGGAGGAGGTAATGGAACTCCAAGGGTGATGCCGGAGTGGCTCACTAAGTTAATGACCAGAGCAAATAATAACAACTCCCACCGATTATTGGAACAGTTTCAGAAAATAAAACCGCCTGTATTTGAAGGGGAGGTGGATCCCTTACCAGCTGAAGCATGGCTTCTCTAGATAGAGAAGATCCTGGATGTAATGAACTGCACCGATGAGCAGAGAGTATTTTTCTCTTCCTTTATGTTTCAAAAGGAAGCAGAACATTGGTGGAGGGTGGTGAAGAGTAGTGTGAAAAGTACAAGAGAATCAATCACCTGAGAATTTTTAGTGAATAAATTCACTGAAAAATATATTTCAGAGACGGCCAGAGACAAGATGGCATCAGAATTTCTGGAATTACGGTAAGGCCAGATAAATGTGTCCCAATACGACCAGAGGTTCACTCAATTATCCAGGTATGCTGATGCCTTGGTGAAAAGTGAAGCAGAAAGGACAAAGAGGCTCGTGAAGGGCCTGAAATCAGAAATTTGAGGTAGATTGATTCCTCTACAGTTGAAGAATTATCTCAAAGCTGTGGAAAGAGCCTTGGAGGTAGAAATGGATATGCAAGAAGGTCATGAAGACTGGGTGAAGAAATTTTTCAACTCAAAGCGCCCCCGATATCAAGGACCATCAATGTCGGTAGCATCAGGATCCACCAGTAGCAAGGGATTTGGGTTTAATGCCACTCTTCAAAGAGGAGGATGGGCCAGAGGCAGAGGAATATGGTTGAGGAACAGAGGCACTTTCTCAAAAGCACATGCTACCTCTGTGTCCCACCTAAGAATCTCGGAGGCCCCTTGGTATCAGAAGTGTAGAACAAACCATTTTAGAGACTGCCTATAAGATAGGGCTTGCTATAATTGTGGAGGAGTGGGGCATTTAAAGAAAAATTGCCCAGCGAGGCGTGGAAGCCAAGGGCAGAGTAGGGGAAGTGGGAGGCCAGCTATGAGAATGAACCCTCCTAGGGGACCAACCAGTAATTTTATGCCACCCAGTAACGCTCCACGACCTGCTACAACTCAGTCATCCGTTCAACAACCACAGGTTCAAGGAAGAACTTTTGCATTGACCCATCGAGAAGTAATGGCCTCAAATGCAGTAGTAGAAGGTATGATCTCTATATCAGGACATATTGCCCATGCATTGTTTGATCCTGGAGCTACTCATTCATTCATATCTAGTGCTTTTACTTATAAATTAAATCAAGTATCGGAACCCCTACAATTTCAGTTGGTTCTATCCACACCCATAGGAGTAAAGATAATAACTAGCACTAAATATGTGAACTGTGAAGTGATGATTGGAGAGATGAAAATATCTATTGATTTGATTAAGCTGGGCGAGATGGAGTTTGATGCAATATTAGGAATGGACTGGTTATCCACTTGTGGTGCCCATGTGGATTGTAATACGAAGAGGATCATCTTTAGAATGGAAGAAGCCCGGAGTTTATTTTTGAAGGGGTAAAAGTTAGTCATGATATACCCTACATATCGGCCATTAAAGCCACCAAGTTAGGGATGTCAAGGATTTCTGGCTTCAGTTTTGGATACCATTAGAACTGATATCAAAATTGAGACTATTCCAGTTGTGAATGAGTTTCCTGATGTATTCTCGGAAGATTTACCAGGCTTGTCCCCAGATCGAGATGTAGAATTTACAATAGATGTGATGCCCGGTACTGCCCCAATTTTAAAGGCACCATATCGTATGGCCCTTGCAGAAATGAAGGAACTTAAAATTCAACTACAGGAATTATTAGATAAAGGTTTCATCTGACCATGTGTATCTCCCTGGGGAGCACCAGTACTGTTTGTTAAGAAGAAGGATGGGAGTATGAGATTATATGTTGACTATCGGGAATTGAATAAGGCACTTTCAAAAATAGGTACCCTCTTTCTTGGATTGATGACTTATTTGATCAATTACAAAGGTCTTGTGTATTTTCTAAGATAGACCTTAGGTCAGGGTATCATCAGTTAAAGGTCAAGCCAGAAGATGTGTCCAAATCGGCTTTTAGGACGAGATACGGATAGTTTGAATTCCTAGTCATGCCTTTTGGACTCACTAATGCCCCAGGAGCCTTTATGGACTTAATGAATCGAGTGTTTCAACCATATCTTGATCAGCTTGTGGTGGTATTTATCGATAATATTTTGATCTATTCAAAGAATAGGGAAGATCATGAGAATCATCTTAAAATTGTTCTCCAAATCTTGAGGGAGAAGCAACTTTATGCTAAATTGAAGAAATGTGAATTTTGGTTAGAACAAGTAGGGTTTCTTGCCCATATTATATCCAAGGAGGGAATATCAGTAGATCCAATAAAAATTAAAGCAATCAAAGACTGGCCTAGACCCACAAATGTTACTGAAGTTCGAAGTTTCTGGGGTTAGCTGGATATTACAGAAGATTTGTAGAAGGATTCTCACTAATTGTGGCACCACTAACATAACTAATTAGAAAGAATAAGAAGTTTGTATGGGGAGAAGAACAAGATAAGAGCTTCCTTGAAGTTAAGACGAAGCTAACATCTGCTCTTGTTTTAACTGTACCTTCGGGGACTGAAGAATTTGCCATCTATAGTGATGCGTCAAAATTGGAACTGGGATGTGTGTTAATGCAACATGGGAGAGTTATTGCCTTTGCATCCCGACAATTGAAAATTCATGAAAGAAATTACCCCACTCATGATTTGGAATTAGCCGCTATGATTTTTGCTTTAAAGATCTGGCGACATTACTTGTATGGAGTGTCTAGTGAAATTTTTACTGATCATAAAAGTTTGAAGTACATTTTCACATAAAAAGAACTTAATATGAGGCAGAGGAGATGGCTAGAACTAATGAAGGACTATGATATAACTATCCAATACCACCTTGGAAAGGCCAAGTGGTGGCTGATGTCCAGACATCAGGAGGAACAGTGGCCACTCTGATAACTCGCCAAGTAAGAATATTAAGGGATCTAGAAGAAATGCAAATAGAGGTGCAATGAAGGTACACCTAGAGGGGGGTGAATAGGTGTGTGGCTAATCTAATGAACTAAATGCAAAAATTAAAACTTAATTGTAACTACACTTAATGCAACCAACGAGTGTAGCCGAATTCCCGGTGAAGGGCTCTGGACTAACTCCTCTTGATTCCTCTGAATAAGAGTTGAGGCGCTATATGAAGCTCTCGTGGTTAAGCACAAGTGAGGCACACACAAACAAACCAAGCATATAATGAATGTATGACAATATAAATGATGCAAGGCACAATATAAAAGAGAGAGAGTTAAAGTCAATGGATTAAGCGCAAACAACAAGATTTGTTTCGAGGTTCGAGCACCCAGCTCTACATCCCCGTCTTCACCCAGAAGGATTTCCAATCCACTAACTTGTCCACACAGGACTCCCACACAGGGAACCTCCACTGAGGATTTGGGGCAAATACAATATGGAGTACACAACTCCTCTCTCAACCAAAACAACCTCTACACTTAGAGGCAAGGCACAAAGCCACAACAAATCAATCAGCCTCTCACCAGAGGGATATGGCACAAAGCCACCACTCCAAAAATCAACCTCTACATAAGAGGGATAACACAAAGTAGGAGGGTTTACAACTTAGTGATCAAAAGACCACAAACCAATTCTTTTCCACAAAAACAAGGATCCTATAGAGAGGATAGAATGATAAGCTCAAGTGTGGAAAACAAAGTGTTTTTAACAAAGAAAATCACTTGGGAAACTCTTCAAAAAGATATAGAATTTTTAGATCAAAAACAATTCCCAAAAGACTATTTTCTTTGAAATAACAAAACACTTTAAAAACAAATAGAGAATAGGAATTCGAATTCAAAAACTTTTTGCTGAAAACACTTAGGAAGTAGGAAATTTTTTTGCTTTTAAAATTCTTAGAGAAAACCTCTCTCAAATCGGGTTTTTATAGCCTTTTTAAAAAACTAGCCGTTAGCTGCAAATATGGTCAGATTTGACCATCCTGTCGACCGGCCAACGGTCGAAATTAGACCATTGCCAACCACCGGTCGACAGCCTGGTTGACCGCCCTTACCCGAGAGTAAGGGGACTTCAGTCGGTCGACCGCCCGGTCGACCGGCCAAAACCTATGGCCTTTGTGCACGTCTCGTGCACGTCCGATCGACAATTCTGGTCGACCGGCTCCTGGTCCGGTCGACCGGCACGGTCGACCGCCAGGGCCTGGCAGAAACAGTAAAGGGACTGAAAAATAGGGTTTTTAATTGCAAAATAAATCCCATAAATCTCTAAAAATCCACAAAAATAAGTTCAGTATAATACATTGATATACAAACTTGTGTGAAAAATTTCAACACAAATTTCAAACTTTTTGAACCATTTTTGTGACTTACAAATTTTGCCGAAAACCAAAAACTGTATTTTCTAAAACTTGGATTTTTGAATTGAAAATTTGTTTTGTCTAAAACTCATCCAAATACAAAAAAAATGAAATTGAAACAACTTTAAGCATGTTGTATATGGATATACTACAACATACATGAAAAGATATATCAATGTTTTTGATATTAAATCCGAAAATATGTTTTGTTAAAATACAGAACTCCAAACACATGAATAAGCATATCAAAATAAGTTTGTCTAAGATATGAAGCATACATGTATATAGAACAAATCTAATATACATTAAACCATGTAAACTTGTTTTGAATCTATCTATTCATGGAAACCAAGATCGGTTAAAGCTAAACCGAAAACAAAAACATGAAACGTGTGTGTGTTGTGAACTTGAGCATACCACACTATCTAATCTTTACACATAAATCTAAAACACAAAACTAAGCTATGTACCGAAGTCTTCTTGACGACCTCCGTCTTCAAGCCGACTCGATCCAAACCGTGATCCACCGAGCTTGACTCCAACGAGTGTTATATATGATCTTGATGCTCGGGCTCTTGAATCACCATGTGAGAAGCTCCAAAACACCTTTGTTGAAGCTAATCACCTACTAATATCTTGGTTAAGGATCTGAAAGTAAACATCATAAGATTATTAGTAAACATAACTTCATGAGTTAATCATCATCAAAACTAGAGTGGAAGGCCTCTGGGCCAACAATCTCCCCTTTTTGATGATGACAAAACTCATGGAGTTATATATGCATGGATTAAAGTAAAACTTCAAAAAAGCTCCCCCTTAACTCATGCATCACAATAAATAATAATATATGACAATGATGCACATGAATCTAAACAAATATGTATGCAAATATAAGGATGCAAATATAAGGAGATAAACATACATAAACAAGCATGACCTTTTTGCAAAACAAAACAATATGCATAAACAAGAAATCTCTTTTCCAAAACATGCATATATACTGAAATACTTCTCCCCCTTTTTGTCAATCATCAACAAAGGGGTTAAAGTAAACACAAAAACAATGTTCTCCCCCACAAAGAGGTGAACTCAAATCAATCAATAAAAGATATATGCGATATACATTCATGAAGAGGAAGACGCTAAGTTAACTTCCCTACATACATGCATTGCATGAAGAAAGGATGACAAGCCCTAATTCACATAACACATAATATGCAATGCATAAAAGGAGATATGAAGCTCCCCCTACAGACGTGTACCGCATAAAGAAGAGTTCTCAAGCTTCTCAATATAAGATACACTCAATATGAATCTATATGTAGAAGAGATGTTAAGCTCCCCTTGCATATAGGCAATATAAGGCAAAACATTTTTAATTTTCTTATTAAAACAAAATTTTGAGATATCTTAGTAAATCAAATTTTAAGATATCAATTATAAATAAACATTACAAATTTTGAATTTTTCTTAAATTAAGATATCACAAGATATAGATACCATATGAAATAAAATCATTTGTGATACCAAATTGAAGGTAAACAAATAAACATCTTAATACCAATTGAAAGTATTTTTCATTTTAAACATATGATACCAAATTAAAATCAATATTCATTTTTCAATTATTTTTCATCATAAAATATGGGAGTGAAAATCAAAGGTAAACAAAATACCAATTGAAAGATAAAATACGAATTTTCTCCCCCTTTATGAAATACCAAATAAAATGATGCATAAGTTTGTATTAGGACACCAATTGAAACATAATCAATTGAGATAAGATAGTCAAAAAAAAAAATTTCAACCTTAGCATACCCAAAATTTGTGCTCAAAGATATATAGATATATTAAGCACAAATAAGACATATATATGTATGGAAAAATTAGATACCAATCGAAATTGATACTATTTGAAGTGTAAGCATACATATATATAAACATATATATGAGTATACAAAAAGAGTGTCAATATTGATACCAGTTGAAACAATCCAATGATACCAATTGAAATCATAATATGATCAAGTGTATAACTCATATCACCTACCACCCATTTCATGCACAAGTTTAAAAAGATAAGCATACAAGGCATGGTCGCCCAACCAACCGCCCTTAAATGGGTAGGGTTTTCAAAAAAAATAGGTTTAAAAATATAGTATGTTTGAAAAGCTCTACCATAATGAAGAATACGAACTAGTTTTAAGAAAAATTTGAAAAACTAGTACGAAATCCTTCAAGTAAGGAATAAAAAAAAATATATTTCATGAAAAACATGTAAATCACATGATCATTAAACACTCAATGGTCTATAAAGCACAAATTGTACTCATAAAAATAAAATCATGAGAAAACATTTAAATGAAGTGAGTGTACAACTTATGTGAAACACATTATCATGAAAATAGTCAATTAAGCTCAAAATTCCTTACAACATAAAAATCATCAAAACGATTTAATCTTCAAGGTATATGTATGTCATGTACAAACTAAAGTATACATACATATACAAACATAGCTAGTCCACAAAAGTATACGCATGAAGGCAAGTGGCTCAAGGAATATATATGTATAGCTAATAGTTTAGACAAGATGGACATATACATGAAGTTAAATATAAACACGAAATACATGTAAAATGGGGAATACAAGTCAAATGTATGAATCATCAAAACTATACTAGTACATCTAATGGGTACAAATGAGCGTTCAAGCACAAACATATAATGGTCTATTTGTGGCTCACTAGTTGTACAAGTATATATCCTAGTTTTAATGAAAACTAACATCCAATCATGTAAACAAAACATGAAGCATAGAAGTCAAAAATAAAACACATAAACATTCATATGATCAATATGTATATGCACATGCATAGATCTAGGACATACACATTAGTTAAAAATAAATGTGAGAACACTAAATATAAATTCATATAAAACATGGGTGTCTCAAATAACTAAATATGTATATCGCTAATCTAATAAACATGGCATATGACATAATGAACATATAAACATGACATGCTAGAAATCAATAATAAGATAAGCATGTAAACATAAATGGGAGTAAGGGATTGTTACCAAAACCTATGAAGGCAACTTTTCATATCTCCAAAATAAGGTGATTCTCCCACCAAACTCCCCTTGAAAGTGATGCATCCAAAATGTCCTCATAAAGCTCGAAACGCATCCACTTCAAGGCACCATCACTCTCACGTCATGCGAGAGCCCACACCTACATCAAAAATAATAGGGGTGGTCTTTGGTACCCACGCTCTTTTGGTTCCATGGGGGTTAGTTCTTTTCCTAACCCAAACAAACTTATTTGCTAAATTTACATCCTGTATCTTATCATAGAAAAATTTAGCAAGGTGGCCCTTACGTCCACAATGTGTACAAGTGTACACATGAGCATACAACGTGTTATGAGAGTGAGCGTGAGGAGCATGTGTATGCCGTGTATGGTGTGCATGCATAGAAGAAACATGTTTCTTTCGAAACAAAGATTCCAAACGTACATGATTCATTGCACAATGGCTCAAAGTGGAGCCCAAACAATCCTTATTCTTCTTTAACAAGTTTATATCATTTTCAATGTTAGAAGAAGTGGAGCATGCAACAGGTGAGCTAGGTGAAGCTACACTAGCATGGCAAACATGTGAATCAATATCAATTTTCAAAGATTCATTTTTCTTTAAACAATCTTTTAATTCTTGTGAAATCAAATTTATTTTATTTTTTAAAGAATTATTCTCTTTTAATACAAAATCAAATTTTGAAGTTAAATCCTCATTTTTCTTCAAAATATATTCACAATCATTTTTACTTTTCAAAATTTTATTTTCATTAAGTGCAAGATCAAGTTAGGATTTAAGCGAGTCACTCTCACTTGAAATCTCATCCCTTTCTTGCAAAACAATCTCAAGTCTAGAAGATAAATTTTTATTTTCTTCTTTTAAAACAAGACTTTCCTTTTTCAAAAGTTTGTATTTTAAAATCAAATTTTCACAATTTTAGCAAGTTCATCATTCATGGCTTGTGCCTCTAAACACTCATTGCAATAGGAACTAGCGCTAGCATCTAGTTGAGTGTCCGAGTGTACCTCAAGGAAGTCATTCCCTTGGACCATGAAGCAACGTTTATCGGACTCGTCTCTTCTAGATCTCCTCATCTTATCGATAATCTTTGGTAGCTCGGGAGAAGTCAAAATGCTCCATACTGCAAAAGCGGACTCATAGTGAGAAAACATATGTAAAAAATCTTTATGAAGAGATGCTCTAAGTGCCTTTAGGGCTATTGCATTGGCCTCTATATGCTTGCTATCTTTAGGGTAGGATTCCTTAGTGATGGCAAGGTAAACATGCTAACCTAGGGCTTTTAAATGCTAACTCATCAAAATCTTCCATGTGTCAATTTTAGAGAAATCAAACATGGGAGGGCTATCCATCAGTGCAAACTATATGTGTGCAAAAGCAAATGTAGATTAGATCACACTCCTAGGTGGTTAAACCAAATATCAGGAGCATAGGCTCTGATACCAATTGAAGGCACACCTAGAGGGAGGTGAATAGGTGTACGGCTAATCTAATGAACTAAATGCGGAAATTAAAATTTAATTGTAACTACACTTAATGCAATCAACGAGTGTAGCCGAATTCCCAGTGTAAGTCTCTGGACTAACTCCTCTTGATTCCTTTAAGTAAGAGTTGAGGCGCTATATGAAGCTCTCGTGGTTAAGCACAAGTGAGGCACACACAAACAAACCAAGCATATAATGAATGTATGACAATATAAATGATGCAAGGTACAATATAAAAGAGAGAGAGTTAGAGTCAATAGATTAAGCGCAAACAACAAGATTTGTTTCGAGGTTCGAGCACCCAGCTCTACGTTCCCGCCTTCACCCAGAAGGATTTCCAATCCACTAACTTGTCCACACAGGACTCCCACACAGGGAACCTCCACTGAGGATTTGGGGCAAATACAATATGGAGTACACAACTCCTCTCTCAACCAAAATAATCTCTACACTTAGAGGCCAGGCACAAAGCCACAACAAATCAATCAACCTCTCACTGGAGGGATAGGGCACAAAGCCACCACTCCAAAATCAACTTCTACACAAGAGGGATAACACAAAGTATGAGGGTTTACAACTTAGTGATCAAAAGACCACAAACCAATTCTTTTCCATAAAAATAAGGATCCTATAGAGAGGATAGAATGATAAGCTCAAGTGTGGAAAACAAAGTGTTTTTAACAAAGAAAATCACTTGGGAAACTCTCCAAAAAGATATAGAATTTTTAGATCAAAAACAATTCCCAAAAGACTATTTTCTTTGAAATAACAAAACACTTTAAAAACAAATAGAGAATAGGAATTTAAACTCAAAAATTTTTTGCTGAAAACACTTAGGAAGTAGGAAATTTTTTGCTTTTATAATTCTTAGAGAAAACCTCTCTCAAAAGGGGTTTTTATAGCCTCTTTAAAAAACTGGCCGTTGGCTGCAAATATGGTCAGATTTGACCATCCGGTCGACCAGCCGGTCGACCGGCCAACGGTAGAAATTTGACCGTTGCCAACCACCGGTCGACCGCCTGGTCGACCGCCCTTACCCGAGAGTAAGAGGACTTCAGTTGGTCGACCGCCCGGTCGACCGGCCAAAACCTATGGCCTTTGTGCACGTCACGTGCACGTCCGGTCGACCGTTCCTGCCGACCGGCTCCTGGTCCGGTCGACCGGCACGGTCGACCGCCAGGGCCTGGCAGAAACTGTAAAGGGACTGAAAAACAGGGTTTTTAATTACAAAATAAATCCCATAAATTCTCTAAAAATCCACAAAAATAAGTTCAATATAATACATTGATATACAAATTTGTGTGAAAATTTTCAACACAAATTTCAAACTTTTTGAACCATTTTTGTGACTTACAAATTTTGTCGAAAACCAAAAACTGTATTTTCTAAAACTTAGATTTTTAAATTGAAAATTCGTTTTGTCCAAAACTCATCCAAATACAAAAACATGATATTGAAACAACTTTACGCATGTTGTATATGGATATACTCCAATATACATGAAAAGATATATCAATGTTTTTGATGTTAAATCCGAAAATATGTTTTGTTAAAATACAAAACTCCAAACACATGAATAGGCATATAAAAATAAGTTTGTCTAAGATATGAAGCATTCATGTATATAGAATAAATCTAATATACATTAAACCATGTAAACTTATTTGAATCTATCTATTCATGAAAACCAAGATCGGTTAAACCAAAACTGAAAACAAAAACATGAAACGTGTGTGTGTTGTGAATTTGAGCATACCACACTATCTAATCTTTACACATGGATCTAAAACACAAAACTAAACTATGTACCGAAGTCTTCTTGACGAACTCTGCCTTCAAGCCGACTCAATCCAAACCGTGATCCACCGAGCTTGACTCCAACGAGTGCTATATGAAATCACCTAGAGGGGGGGTGAATAGGTGATAATGCTAATCTAATGAACTTAATGCGGAATGTAAAAACTAATTGCAATTAACAAGAGATGCACACTCAAACAAGCCAAGCAAATAATTATGAATGAACAATATGTATAGATGCAAGGCACAATATAGAGAGAGAGAGTAAGAGCCAAGGGATCAAGCGCAAACAACAAGATATGTTTCGAGGTTCGAGCACCCAGCTCTACATCCCCACCTTCACCCAGAAGGATTTTAAGTCCACTAGCTTGTCCACAAAGGACTCCCACAAAGGGAACCTCCACCGAGGATTTGGGGCAATACAATCACAAGGAGTACCCAACTCCTCTCGTTACAAACACAACCTCCTCCTTGAGGCACAACTCCAAGCCAACAAACAATCACCTCACAACTTGAGGGATTAGCACAAAGCTACACAAGGATCACCTCACAACTTGAGGAATACAACCCAAATACACAACCTCCTCAACACAATGAGGGAAAGGCACAAAGCCAAGCAAAGATTGGGTTTACAACTTGGTGGTCTAAACAACAACCACAAACAATTTCTTTTCCCACACCAAGATCCTATAGAATAAGATAGTAGATGTAGCTCAAGTGTGAAGAAACCAAAGGAATGAAAATCAAAAATTCAAAGAAAATCTTTGGGAAAAATTAGAAACCAAGATGAAGAGTTGAATCAAAATCTTTTCTCAAAAACCCTTTCTTGATTTTTCAAACCCTAGCAAAAACACCAAATAGATTGTTCAATTTAAAGCCCTAAAACTTCTTTTGATTGCTGTGAAAACACTAGAGAGTCAGGAATAATTAGCACTAAAAATCTTCTCTAAAACCCCCAAGAAATGGGGTATTTATAGCCCAAACAGAAAACTAGCCGTTAGGCTGATCTGGCAGCCTGACAGGCTGGCGGTCGACTGGCCGGTCGACCGCCAACGGCCATAAATATGACCGTTGGGCAAACCCGGTCGACCGCTCGGCCGACCGCCCAGATACAGAGAGCAGACTTCTCTGTTCCGGTCGACCGCTCGGTCGACCGCCCAGATACAGAGAGCAAGGCTCTCTGATCCGGTCGGCCGACCGACCGACCGGCCCTGTGTCTGCCAAACGTGCACAAGGCTGTGAACGTCAGTCGACCGCAACGGTCGACTGGCCCTTGGTTCGGTCGACCGTTGCGGTCGACCGACCTGGCCTGTCAGCTACAGTCTGGGTTAAAAACTGGGTCAAAAAAACAGTTAAATATATTTCTAAAAATTCTTTTATCTCTTCTAAAAATCCCCAAAAATAGTTTTACCATTTTGCATTGATATATAAACTTGTGATAAATATTTTAACTCAAATATTAAGCATATGAAACTATTTTTGTGTTTTAACATTTTTACCAAAAATCAAAAACTGTATTTTCTAAAACTTGGATTTTTGAATAGAAAATACGTTTTGTCCAAAACTCATCCAAATACAAAAACATGATATTAAACAACATTTAGGCATGATGTTTATGGATATAATCCTATATACATGAAACATATACATATCCATGTTTTTGACTTTAATTCCAAAATATGTTTTGTTTAAAAATACCAAAACATATAACACATGAATAAGTAAGTCAAAACTAAGTTTGTTTAGGAAGTTAAGCATGCATGTATATAGAATGAATCTACTATACATAAAACCATTTAAACTTGTTTTGATCTATCTATTCATGAAACCAAGATCGGTTAAACCAAAAACCGAAAAACCGAAAACCAATATTCAAAACATGAAACGTGTGTGTTGTGAACTTGAGCATATCATACTATTCTAATCTTTACACATGGATCTAAACAAACTAAAAACTACGGTACCGAGGTCTTCTTGTAGAGCGCCGTCTCCAAGCCGACTCGATCCAAAACTCCTTGATCCACCGAGCAAGTGCTATATATGATCTTTGACGCTCGGGCTCTTGAATCAATATGTGAAAGCTTCCAAATCATCTTGTTGAAGCTAATCACCTACTAATAACTTGATTAATGATCTGAAACTAAAATCACAAGATTATTAGTACACATAACTACATGAGTTAATCATCATCAAAACTAGAGTGGAAGGCCTCTGGGCCAACAATCTCCCTCTTTTTGATGATGACAAAACTCATGGAGTTATATATGCATGGATTAAAGTTAAGCTTAAAAGAAGCTCCCACTTAACTCATGCATAAACAAATAAACATAAATATGCGATGAATATGAAACATGCATAGATATGCATAAACAATAAAAGGCTCTAGATACCAATGAAATTGTCAAAAATAAAACATGCTCTAGATACCAATTAAACTTAAACTAAATTAAACTTAATATATGCAAAACATAAATATGCATATATAAAACTCAAACTCTAAATCTTTCTCCCCCTTTTTGTCAATCATCAACAAAGGGGTCCAAGTAAAAAAAAAACATTCTTCTCCCCTTTTTTGTTCGAAACAAAGAAGCAATAGAGGGGTTTAAAGCAATAAAACAATGTTCTCCCCTTTTTGTCTAAAACACAAATTATGTAAAAAAGGGAAACAATCAATTAAGATATCAATTAAAAATTTGTCAAAGTAGAGCATCTTGATACCAATTAAAAGGAAACAAAACAAATATTGATACCAATTTTAAGCAAAACACATAAAAATCTTGATACCAATTGAAATTAAACATAATAAATTTTGAATGTCTAAACAAAAATTTTGATACCAATTGTAAATATTTTTCATTTTGAACATATGATACTAAATTAAAATTTTCAATCATAAAGTATGGGAATGGAAAACAAATACCAATTGAAGGATGAAATACAAGTTTTCTCCCTCTTTATGAATTACCAAAATAAAAAACATGCAAAGCTTGTATATGGATACCAATTGAAAACTAGTCTATTGAAACAAGATAGTCATTATAAAACAAGTTTTATCATGATCAAAATTTGTGCTCTAAGATATATGAATATAAAAAGCACAAATAAAAACATATATATGTATGAAAATTAGATACCAATTGAAATTGATACTCTTTGAAGTGCAAGCATACATATACAAAAAATATATATATGAGTATACAAAAATGTCAATATTGATACCAATTGAAAGAATTCAATGATACCAATTGAAACAACAATAATATCAAATGTATATCTCATATTTCCTAGCCTCCCAATCATGTTCAAGTTTAAAATAATTTTCACTATAAAGCATACATGAGCATGATCTCCCATCCAACCACCCTTGGATGGTAGGGGTTTTCAAAAATAGGTTTGAAAATAAAGTACGTTTGAAAAACTCTACCAAAGTGAAGAATACGAACTAGTTATGGAAAAATTTGTTAACTAGTACGAAATCCTTCAAGTAAGGAATAAGACACAATTGTTTTTCATGAAACACATGTAATTCAAAAGATCACTAAACACTCAAAAACCATAAAGCCCAATCATACTCATGAAAATAAAGTCATGAGAAACTTAATAAAGTGAGTGTACAAGTGTTATGTGACACATATAAACATGAAAATATTCAATTAAGCTCAATTTAGATATTCCTTAAACATGAAAACATGAAAATCATGATAAACTAAATTTTCATTTAAAAACAATTTATACTTCAAGGCATATGTACGTTTTGACAACACAAGAAGTATACATACATATCCCTAAACACTATTGAGTCCATAATAAAGATTTGCGTGAAAAGCAAATGACTCAAAGGGTATACATGTATATCTAAAGTTTTGGCAAAATAAACATATACATGAAGTGAAAACACATGATCATAAAAACATGTCCAAAATAGGGAATACAAGTTAGAATGCATGAATCATCAAAACTAGACTATACTAGAACATCTAATGGGTACAAATAAGCATCCAAGTACAAACATATATAAAGATTTATTTGTGGCCCACTACATGTACAAGTATAAATTCTAGTCTTAATGAAAACTAACATTTAAACGTATATTCAAAATATGAGGCATAAAACGGGACATAAATCAACATGAAAATCATAAACATGATCATTATGTAAATCCACATATTATTAGAGCTATGATGTGTATAATAGCTAAACAAATGGTGAGAACACAACATATGGGTCCATATAAACATGGGTGATCTCAAGAGCTATACATGATTTGGAAATGATCTAAGAATCATGGCATTTAACATAATAAACTATAAACTTCAAAACAAAACAAAAAATCATAAACACACATATGATCATTATGTGTATGCACATGCATTAGATCTAGGACATACATATTAGTTTAAAAACAAAGTGAGAACACAAAGATAGGTCCATGGGTGTCTCAAATAACTAAACATGTATATCACTAATCTAAATCACATGGCATAATCATAATGAACAATAAAACATGACATGCTATAAATCAATGATGTGAAAGCATGTAAATAAAAATGGGAGTTAGAGATCGATACCAAAACGATGAAGGCACCTCTCTAGTTCTCCAAACCAATGGTGGTCCTCCTCTACCAAACTTCCCTTGAAAGTGATGCATCCAAATTTGTTTTCTCTTAAGCACGGAACGCATCCACTTCAAGGCACCGCTACTCTCACGTGATGCGAGAGCCCACACCTACATCAAAAATTTTAGGGGTGGTCTTTGGTACCCATTTCCTTTTGGGTCCATAGGGGTTAGTATCTTTCCTAACCCAAACAAGATTATTTGCTAAATTTTTAATATGTAAACGATCATAGCAAAATCTAGCAAGGTGGCCTTTTCGACCACAATGTGTACAAATGTACACATGAGCATACATGTGATGGTGGTGTCCGTGGGAAGCATGTGTATGCCGTGGAGGGTGTGCATGCAAGGATGGAGCTTGTTTCTTGCGAACCAAGGATTCCAAGTGTGTATGATTCAAAGCACATTGGCTCAAAGTGGAGCCCAAACAATCAACACTTTTCTTTAAAATATTTATATCATTTTCAGTACTTAAAAATAAAGTGGAGCATGCAATAGATGTGCTAGGTGAATCTACACTAGCATGGCAAATATGGGAATCTATATCAATTTTTAAAGATTCATTTTTCTTTAAAACTAAATCCAATTCTTTTGTAATGAAATCAATTTCATTTTTCAAAACAAGGTTATCATTTAAAACACAATCTAATTTTGAAGATAAAATCTCATTTTTTTTTTCACAACATCATCACAATCATTTTTACTTTTCAAAACATCAATCTCTTTTAGGGCAAGGTCTAGTTGAGATCTTAGTGAGTCACGTTCACTAGTAATCTCTTCCTTCTCTTGCAAAACCGATTCAAAAGTTGAGCACAAATCCTTCATTTCTTCTTTTAAATCAAAGTTCTTCTTTTTCAAAAGTTCATGTTTTTCTAAGAATTTTTCAAGCTTTGAGGCAAGTTCTACATTTAAATTTTGAACTTCCAAATACCCATAGCAATATGAACTAGAGCTATCATCTAGTTGAGAATCCGATTGTACCTCAAGGGAGTCTTTCCCTTGGACCATGAGGCAATGCTCGTCGGACTTGTCTCTCCTAGATCTCCTCAACTTGTTAATGATCCTTGGAAGCTCGAGAGAAATCAATATGCTCCAAACTGCAAAAGCCGATTCATAATGAGCAAACACATGTAAAAGATCTTCATTAAGAGATGCTTTAAGTGTTCTAAGTGCAAGTGCATTAGCCTTCTTATGCTTGCTAGCATTAGGGTAGGATTCTGAGTAGTGGCTTGATAAACTAGATGTCCTAGGCTTTTTAAATGACTACTCATCTTGGCCTTCCAAAGATCATGTCTAGAAAAATCAAACATAGGAGGGCTATCCATGAGTGCAAACTAAATGTGTGCAAATGAAAAATGCAAATGAAGATTAGCAAACCAAGATCTCACTCCTAGGTGGTTAAACCTAAATATCAGGAGCGGAGGCTCTGATACCAATTGAAATCACCTAGAGGGAGGGTGAATAGGTGATAATGCTAATCTAATGAACTTAATGCGGAATTTAAAAACTAATTGCAATTAACAAGAGATGCACACTCAAACTAGCCAAGCAAATAATTAAGAATGAACAATATGTATAGATGCAAGGCACAATATAGAGAGAGAAAGAGTAAGGCCAAGGATCAAGCGCAAACAACAAGATATGTTTTGAGGTTCGAGCACCCAGCTCTACATCCCCGCCTTCACCCAGAAGGATTTTAAGTCCACTAGCTTGTCCATAAAGGACTCCCACAAAGGGAACCTCCACCGAGGATTTGGGGCAATACAATCACAAGGAGTACCCAACTCCTCTCCTTACAAACACAACCTCCTCCTTGAGGCACAACTCCAAGCCAACAAACAATCACCTCACAACTTGAGGGATTAGCACAAAGCTACACAAGGATCACCTCACAACTTGAGGGATACAACCCAAATGCACAACCTCCTCAACACAATGAGGGAAAGGCACAAAGCCAAGCAAAGATTGGGTTTACAACTTGGTGGTTTAAACAACAACCACAAACAATTTCTTTTCCCACACCAAGATCCTATAGAATGAGATAGTAGATGTAGCTCAAGTGTGAAGAAAACCAAAGGAATGAAAGTCAAAAATTCAAATAAAATCTTTGGGAAAAATTAGAAACCAAGATGAAGAAGTTGAATCAAAATCTTTCCCCAAAAACCCTTTCTTGATTTTCAAACCCTAGCAAAAACACCAAATAGATTGTTCAATTTATAGCTCAAAAACTTCTTTTGATTGTTGTGAAAACACTAGAGAGTCAGGAATAATTAGCACTAAAAATCTTCTCTAAAACCCCCAAGAAATGGGGTATTTATAGCCCAAACAGAAAACTAGCCGTTAGGCTGATCTGGCAGCCTGACAGGCTGGCGGTCGACTGGCCAGTCGACCGCCAACGGTCATAAATATGACCGTTGGGCAAACTCGGTCGACCGCTCGGCCGACCGCCCAGATACAGAGAGCAGACTTCTCTGTTCCGGTCGACCGCTCGGTCGACCGCCCAGATACAGAGAGCAAGGCTCTCTGATCCGGTCGGCCGACCGGCCCTGTGTCTGCCAAACGTGCACAAGGCTATGCACGTCAGTCGATCGCAACGGTCGACTGGCCCTTGGTTCGGTCGACCGTTGCGGTCGACCGACCTGGCCTGTCAGCCACAGTCTGGGTCAGAAACTGGGTCAGAAAAACAGTTAAACATATTTCTAAAAATTCTTTTATCTCTTCTAAAAATCCCCAAAAATAGTTTTACCATTTTGCATTGATATATAAACTTGTGATAAACATTTTAACTCAAATATCAAGCATATGAAACTATTTTTGTGTTTTAACATTTTTACCAAAAATCAAAAACTGTATTTTCTAAAACTTAGATTTTTGAATAGAAAATACGTTTTGTCCAAAACTCATCCAAATACAAAAACATGATATTAAACAACATTTAGGCATGATGTTTATGGATATAATCCTATATACATGAAACATATACATATCCATGTTTTTGACTTTAATTCCAAAATATGTTTTGTAAAAATACCAAAACATAAAACACATGAATAAGTAAGTCAAAACTAAGTTTGTTTAGGAAGTTAAGCATGCATGTATATAGAATGAATCTACTATACATAAAACCATTTAAACTTGTTTTGATCTATCTATTCATGAAACCAAGATCGGTTAAACCAAAAACCGAAAAACCGAAAACCAATATTCAAAACATGAAACGTGTGTGTTGTGAACTTGAGCATATCATACTATTCTAATCTTTACACATGGATCTAAACAAACTAAAAACTATGGTACCGAGGTCTTCTTGTAGAGCGCCGTCTCCAAGCCGACTCGATCCAAAACTCCTTGATCCACCGAGCAAGTGCTATATATGATCTTTGACGCTCGGGCTCTTGAATCAACATGTGAAAGCTTCCAAATTATCTTGTTGAAGCTAATCACCTACTAATAACTTGATTAATGATCTGAAAATAAAATCACAAGATTATTAGTACACATAACTACATGAGTTAATCATCATCAAAACTAGAGTGGAAGGCCTCTGGGCCAACACTATATATGATCTTGATGCTCGGGCTCTTGAATCACCATGTGAGAAGCTCCAAAGCACCTTTGTTGAAGCTAATCACCTACTAATATCTTGATTAAGGATCTGAAACTAAACATCACAAGATTATTAGTAAACATAACTTCATGAGTTAATCATTATCAAAACTAGAGTGGAAGGCCTCTGGGCCAACAATCTCCCCCTTTTTGATGATGACAAAACTCATGGAGTTATATATGCATGGATTAAAGTAAAGCTTCAAAGAAGCTCCCCCTTAACTCATGCATCACAATAAATAAAAATATATGGCAATGAAGCACATGAATCTAAACAAACATGTATGCAAATATAAGGATGCAAATATAAGGAGATAAACATGCATAAACAAGCATGACCTTTTTGCAAAACAAAACAATATGCATAAACAAGAAATCTCTTTTCAAAACATGCATATATACTGAAATACTTCTCCCCCTTTTTGTCAATCATCAATAAAGGGTTAAAGTAAACACAAAAACAATGTTCTCCCCACAAAGAGGTGAACTCAAATCAATCAATAAAAGATATATGCGATATACATTCATGAAGAGGAAGACGCTAAGTTAACTTCCTACATAATATGCATTACATGAAGAAAGGATGACAAGCCCTAATGCACATAACACATAATATGCAATGCATAAAAGGAGATGTGAAGCTCCCCCTACACACGTGTACCGCATAAAGAAGAGTTCTCAAGCTCCTCAATATAAGATACACTCAACATGAATCAATATGTAGAAGAGATGTTAAGCTCCCCTTGCATATAGGCAATATAAATCAAAAATTTTTAATTTTCTTATTAAAATAAAATTTTGAGATATCTTAGTAAATCAATTTTAAGATATCAATTGTAAATAAACATTACAAATTTTGAATTTTTCTTAAATTAAGATATCACAAGATATAGATACCATATGAAATAAAATCATTTGTGATACCAATTGAAGGTAAACAAATAAACATCTTGATACCAATTGAAAGTATTTTTCATTTTGAACATATGATATCAAATTAAAATCAATATTCATTTTTCAATTATTTTCATCATAAAGTATGGGAGTGAAAATCAAAGGTAAACAAAATACCAATTGAAAGATAAAATACGAATTTTCTCCCCCTTTATGAAATACCAAATAAAACGATGCATAAGCTTATATTAGGACACCAGTTGAAACATAATCAATTGAGATAAGATAGTCAAAAAAAAATCAAGCTTAGCATACCGAAAATTTGTGCTCAAAGATATATAGATATATTAAGCACAAATAAGACATATATATGTATGAAAAAATTAGATACCAATCGAAATTGATACTATTTGAAGTGTAAGCATACATATATATAAACATATATATGAGTATACAAAAAGAGTGTTAATATTGATACCAATTGAAACAATCCAATGATACCAATTGAAAACATAATATGATCAAGTGTATAACGCATATTACCTACCACCCATTTCATGCACAAGTTTAAAAAGATAAGCATACAAGGCATGGTCGGCCAACCAACCGCCCTTAAATGGGTAGGGTTTTCAAAAAAATAGGTTTGAAAATATAGTATGTTTGAAAAGCTCTACCATAATGAAGAATACGAACTAGTTTTAAGAAAAATTTGAAAAACTAGTACGAAATCCTTTAAGTAAGGAATAAACAAAAATATATTTCATGAAAAACATGTAAATCACATGATCATTAAACACTCAATGGTCTATAAAGCACAAATTGTACTCATGAAAACAAAATCATATGAAAACATTTAAATGAAGTGAGTGTACAACTTATGTGAAACACATTATCATGAAAATAGTCAATTAAGTTCAAAATTCCTTACAACATGAAAATCATCAAACGATTTAATCTTCAAGGTATATGTATGTCATGTACAAACTAAAGTATACATATATATCCAAACATAGTGAGTCCACAAAAGTATATGCATGAAGGCAAGTGGCTCAAGGAATGTATATGTATAGCTAATAGTTTAGACAAGATGGACATATACATGAAGTTAAACATAAACACGAAAAACATGTAAAATGGGGAATACAAGTCAAATGTATGAATCATCAAAACTAGACTATACTAGTACATCTAATGGGTACAAATGAGCGTTCAAGCACAAACATATAATGGTCTATTTGTGGCTCACTAGTTGTACAAGTATATATCCTAGTTTTAATGAATACTAACATCCAATCATGTAAACAAAACATGAAGCATAGAAGTCAAAAATAAAACACATAAACATTCATATGATCAATATGTATATGCACATGCATAGATCTAGGACATACACATTAGTTAAAAACAAATGTGAGAACACTAAATATAAATCCATATAAAACAAGGGTGTCTCAAATAACTAAATATGTATATCGCTAATCCAATAAACATGGCATATGACATAATGAACATATAAACATGACATGCTAGAAATCAACAATAAGATAAGCATGTAAATATAAATGGGAGTAAGGGATTGTTACCAAAAACTATGAGGGCAACTTTCTATATCTCCAAAACAAGGTGGTTCTCCCACCAAACTCCCCTTGAAAGTGATGCATCCAAAATGTCCTCATAAAGCTCGAAACGCATCCACTTCAAGGCACCATAACTCTCATGTCATGCGAGAGCCCACACCTACATCAAAATAATAGGGGTGGTCTTTGGTACCCACACTCTTTTGGGTCCATGGGGTTAGTTCTTTTCCTAACCCAAACAAACTTATTTGCTAAATTTACATCCTGTATCTTATCATAGCAAAATTTAGCAGGTGGCCCTTACGTCCACAATGTGTACAAGTGTACACATGAGCATACAACGTGTTATGAGAGTGAGCGTGAGGAGCATGTGTATGCCGTGTATGGTGTGCATGCATAGAAGGAACTTGTTTCTTTCGAAACAAAGATTCCAAACGTGCATTGATTCATTGCACAATGGCTCAAAGTAGAGCCCAAACAATCCTTATTCTTCTTTAACAAGTTTATATCATTTTCAATGTTAGAAGAAGTGGAGCATGCAATAGGTGAGCTAGGTGAAGCTACACTAGCATGGCAAACATGTGAATCAATATCAATTTTCAAAGATTCATTTTTCTTTAAACAATCTTTTAATTCTTGTGAAATCAAATTTATTTTATTTTTCAAAGAATTATTCTCTTTTAATACAAAATCAAATTTTGAAGTTAAATCCTCATTTTTCTTCAAAATATATTCAAAATCATTTTTACTTTTCAAAATTTTATTTTCATTAAGTGCAAGATTAAGTTGGATTTAAGCGAGTCACTTTCACTTGAAATCTCATCCCTTTCTTGCAAAACAATCTCAAGTCTATAAGATAAATTTTTATTTTCTTCTTTTAAATCAAGACTTTCCTTTTTCAAAAGTTTGTATTTTGAAATCAAATTTTCACAATTTTTAGCAAGTTCATCATTCATGGCTTGTGCCTCTAAACACTCATTGCAATAGGAACTAGCGCTAGCATCTAGTTGAGTGTCCGAGTGTACCTCAAGGGAGTCATTCCCTTGGACCATGAAGCAACGTTTATCGGACTCGTCTCTTCTAGATCTCTTCATCTTATCGATAATCTTTGGTAGCTCGGGAGAAGTCAAAATGCTCCATACTGTAAAAGCAGACTCATAGTGAGAAAACACATGTAAAAAATCTTTATGAAGAGATGCTCTAAGTGCCTTTAGGGCTATTGCATTGGCCTCTATATGCTTGCTATCTTTAGGGTAGGATTCCTTAGTGATGGCAAGGTAAACATGCAAACCTAGGGCTTTTAAATGTCAACTCATCAAAATCTTCCATGTGTCAATTTTAGAGAAATCAAACATGGGAGGGCTATCCATCAGTGCAAACTATATGTGTGCAAAAGCAAATGTAGATTAGCTAACCAAGATCACACTCCTAGGTGGTTAAACCTAATATCAGGAGCGTAGGCTCTGATACCAATTGAAGGTACACCTAGAGGGGGGTGAATAAGTGTACGGCTAATCTAATGAACTAAATGCGGAAATTAAAACTTAATTGTAACTACACTTAATGCAACCAACAAGTGTAGCCGAATTCCCGGTGAAGGGCTCTGGACTAACTCCTCTTGATTCCTCTGAATAAGAGTTGAGGCGCTATATGAAGCTCTCGTGGTTAAGCACAAGTGAGGCACACACAAACAAACCAAGCATATAATGAATGTATGACAATATAAATGATGCAAGGTACAATATAAAAGAGAGAGAGTTAGAGTCAATGGATCAAGCGTAAACAACAAGATTTGTTTCGAGGTTCGAGCACCCAGCTCTACGTCCCCGCCTTCACCTAGAAGGATTTTCAATCCACTAACTTGTCCACACAGGACTCCCACACAGGGAACCTCCACTGAGAATTTTGGGCAAATACAATATGGAGTACACAACTCCTCTCACAACCAAAACAACCTCTACACTTAGAGGCAAGGCACAAAGCCACAACAAATCAATCAACCTCTCACTAGAGGGATAGGGCACAAAGCCACCACTCCAAAATCAACCTCTACACAAGAGGGATAACACAAAGTAGGAGGGTTTATAACTTAGTGATCAAAAGACCACAAACCAATTCTTTTTCACAAAAACAAGGATCCTATAGAGAGGATAGAATGATAAACTCAAGTGTGGAAAACAAAGTGTTTTTAATAAAGAAAATCACTTGGGAAACTCTCCAAAAGATGTAGAATTTTTAGATCAAAAATAATTCCCAAATGACTATTTTCTTTGAAATAACAAAACACTTTAAAAACAAATAGAGAATAGGAATTTGAACTCAAAAACTTTTTGCTGAAAACACTTAGGAAGTAGGAAATTTTTTTTGCTTTTAAAATTCTTAGAGAAAACCTCTCTCAAATGGAGTTTTTATAGTCTCTTTAAAAAACTAGCCGTCGGCTGCAAATATGGTCAGATTTGACTATCCGGTCGACCGGCCAATCGACCAGCCAATGGTCGAAATTTGACCGTTGCCAACCACCGGTCGACCGCCCGATCGACCGCCCTTACCCGAGAGTAAGGGGACTTCAGTCGGTCGACCGCCTAAAACCTATGGCCTTTGTGCACGTCTCGTGCACGTCCGGTCGACCGTTCCGGTTGACCGGCACGATCGACTGCCAGGGCCTGGCAGAAACAGTAAAGGGACTGAAAAATAGGGTTTTTAATTACAAAATAAATCCCATAAATTCTGTAAAAATTCACAAAAATAAGTTCAGTATAATACATTGATATACAAACTTGTGTGAAAATTTTCAACACAAATTTCAAACTTTTTGAATCATTTTTGTGACTTACAAATTTTGCCGAAAACCAAAAACTGTATTTTTTAAAACTTGAATTTTTGAATTGAAAATTCGTTTTGTCCAAAACTCATCCAAATACAAAAACATGATATTGTAACAACTTTAAGCATTACTCCAATATACATGAAAAGATATATCAATGTTTTTGATATTAAATCCGAAAATATGTTTTTTAAAATACAAAACTCCAAACACATGAATAGGCATATCAAAATAAGTTTGTCTAAGATATGAAGCATACATGTATATAGAACAAATCTAATATATATTAAACCATGTAAACTTGTTTTGAATCTATCTATTAATGAAAACCAAGATCGGTTAAACTAAAACCGAAAACCAAAACATGAAACGTGTGTGTGTTGTGAACTTGAGCATACCACACTATCTAATCTTTACACATGGATCTAAAACACAAAACTAAACTATGTACCGAAGTCTTCTTGATGAGCTCCGTCTTCAAGCCGACTCGATCCAAACCGTGATCCACCGAGCTTGATTCCAACGAGTGCTATATATGATCTTGATGCTCAGGCTCTTGAATCACCATGTGAGAAGCTCCAAAACACCTTAATTGAAGCTAATCACTGATTGGTCACTAATGTTGCATATTTAATGTCACATTTTCATACTTATTTTAGAATAAAAGCCTACATTGTCCTAATTATTTGTTTAATTTATTTGCAGGCCCAATCCTTAAGGAGATGAAGAGAAATGAGCCCAAAAGCCCACCAGAATTCTGAATTAAATCAGAGTTAATTCGTACACATAAAATCAGGGCAAAATCAAGAGGTTGAACCGGTTGAGAAGAATCCTCTCAGAATCGATCGGTTAAAGCCAAGAATCCAAGGCCATTTCGTCAGAATCCGGAGCTCAAACGAAGAAACCAACAAAGGATAAAGTTAGAAGAAACTCCCGGGATGACCCACCAACAGGTGTGGCCATCTGGCCACACCCTTGCCGCGGAAACGCGGCTTGGGCCGCGTTTTCGCGGTAATCTTGGGGAGTTAGGGGGAGCGTGAACTCCCCCGACCTCCCCGGGATCTTGGTTGTTGGGTTTTTGGCCTATAAAAAGACATTTTCTGTGCTGAAAGTGGAGGCCAATGCAGATTAGGATTTAGCCTAGTTTTAATTCTTTGTAGTTTAGGTTTTTCTTTTCTTGTTATGTAATTTGTATGTAACTTAGGGTAGAAGAAGATTCATGTAAGTAAGAGAGAGAGGCTGAAGTTGAGAGTGACACCGACGATGTACCCTCCTCCTTTCTTCCATTGTCTCTGCAATTAATAAAGGTAAAAGTTCTTTTTATGTTTGTATTTTCTTTTGTTTCGTCTTCCTCTTCTACTTTACCGTGGTTGTTGTTGTTGAGTGTACAAGTGAATTCCAAAGCAAGTATAACTAAGCTACGTGAGAGCCAGCGATAGTTCATGAAGACGTTCTCTTCTTCCAAGATCCGCATCACTTCGTTCTTGCTAGGCTTGACGATATAATGTGCACGGGGACTGAGCTCGAGCTTATGATCTATGCGTTGAACGCCTCCGAAGCAAAGGTAGAACATGCAACGATTTTCAGGTAAGTCATCACTCAACCTAGGTAAGTATTTCTACACTTTTCTTTCTTTCTTTTCTTTTACTTCTTTAGTATAGATCACCAACCATCTCCTCCAACTCTTTCTTCTCCACTTCATTGTACATAGTCGCTTTTATTGTTTTCTGATTTTTCACCTTCATCATCTCTCGCTTTCTTCTTAACTTTAACCATTAACTTTCTTTTTCTTTTTCTTAACTTTAAGAATAGATAAGAACTCTCGTTTGGCTTTTATAACGATTTCAATAAAACTGTAAACGCTTCCATCGCAAACCCTCCTTGTGGATCACGACCCGCATAGCCACTTGCTATAGTGGAAGAATTGAGCACTTGCACACTTCTTTTCTTAAGTTCTATAATCTCGTATTTTGTGTGCAGGTTTTGCCTCAATCAAATTTTGGCGCCGTTGCCGGGGAGGGTAAAACGGTTTTTATTGAAATCTGAATTTTTATTGCAAATTTTTTAGAACTAAACGAAGTTTCTTCTCTGTTGCAGGTTACAGGGCAAGCAAAGCAGAAAATTATTATTGCAGTGACATACAAGTGGCCTTGGGCCTCTGCTCTAGAAAGCAGAGACAAAGGGCCCTCTGAATTGCCGCGTTTCCACGGCAAAAGCCGCGGATCCGCGGCAAGGAAGAGTTGACTACTAACAGCTTTTTGCAGGGCTGCTTAGTTTTAAAAAATTCTAGTTTGCTGCAACTTTAATTTTTCTTATATGCCATAACATAAGCCTGCTAATAATCAACAGTAAAATATTTGTTGAAAAGATAAAAAATTGATTAGACATTTGCATTTTAGGCACGTGTCTTTTTAATTCCTTTATTTTTTACTGTTGAAGAGTGCTGGAGCAAGGTATGTTTGCATTGCATCTAGAATAGGACTATCTCTTGGTTGATTTATATCGCTTAGAGTGCATCTTATTTATTTTGTACACTTGCACAAAAACTGATCTTAAGGGCACAACCCAATAATAAGATAAGGTGGGGATTTAATCACCCTTCCTTAACCCAAAAATCAGAATCCAAGCACTCACTAACCCAAGCCTAACTTAAAATGAGTAGACGTTGGCCCTAGGGACATCTCGGACTCAGTTAGGAGATTATCCTAAGGGGGAAAGGTGTTGGAACTTGACTCTTGCCAAATCAGTGTCTAGGAAAGGGATTAAGGGCCGAAAGCCCGAAGGTTGGTGGTTATTTAATTAAGGAACGTCTTTTGACGGAAAACCTCCCACCAACCTTGCCCTGACCTGGCTGATTAGCTTGTAGTCAAAGTCTACATTAAACCTCCCGTGGACAGTCTAACCAGTTAGGAGTCGTCTAGGTCTAGGTCTACCCTAACTTAGGTTAGAATTTTTTCTTTCTTGTTTGTTTATTTGTTTTCTTTTCTTTCTTTTTGTGTGATATGGCTTATAATAACAATTTTTCCAACTTCAATAATAATCCATATTACACATCAAACTCTTTTTCGGATATTACCAACCCGGCATATCATGACTTTAACCAACCTAGTGTGCCGAATTGGTCTTATCCGAATCAATATGACCCATACCCCCATCTAATAACTATAATTTCCATAATGATTTCAACTCTTCACCGAGTCAGTGGGGATTCACCTCCCCCGAGCATAATTTCCAACCACCTTACCCTCCTTCTCCACCCAGTCCACATTATGTTCAAGATTCATACTCAGTTCCACCCGTCCCAAAATAGGAAACCATCAATTATGGAAATGAGTATGCGTGAGTCCAAACACAAATCCCAAAATCTGATGGACTCACGATTTCACTACCAATTCCAAGACAATTCTTCATCTTTTCATCAAAACAATGAACCTATCAACTATGAAAAGATGCTTGAAGCCATGACTCAGGCTCAAAACACTCGTAATCGTGACATAGATATGATGGTCGAATCTCTACGTTCCCACCGTCCTGATGTCACTAACTATTCTGTTAGAGCCGATGAGTCATGTAGTTTTGGAAATCAAGATTCTATTTCAGAATAACCTTTTGAACTTGCCCAAACTCCAAATGAAATTGATAGTTTGGCAAGTTATCCCTTGCCTGAAATAGAACTTGAAGATGAATATGATCATGAACTAGAACTTAGTGATTCAATTTTATTTCCTGATTCAATAATGACTCCGGTATCTTCACCTGACTTCAATCTTTTCCCGGAGTCAACATTGGATCCTGTACCAATTCATAATGAAATTGAATCACCCATCTTTGAGGATCATATTGAACTTGACCAATTATATAATTTTGAAAGTTCTATTGACAAATTGGCAAGTTCTCAATTTTTTAATATTGAACTCAATGAGATATGTGACCTAGATTCTCATATCTGTGACCCAGTTCAACTTTCTGAATCAATATTGACTCCTGTTGTGTTACCAAACTTGAGTAATATTTTAGAGTCAGTTTTGATTCCTCCACTTATCATTCCTGAACTGGAATCACCCAAATTAGGTCACATTCCATTGTTAGAAAATACATGTGGACTAGAGTTTCAACTTCTTGACTTGGACCCAATTTCTGAACCTATTTCGACTCCTGAACCTTTACTTGACTTAAGTCACCTTCCTGAGTCGGTATTAGTTCCTGTCCTTCCTAAGTCCAAGTCAACTGTTCTATCATTTCATACTCCATTCTGGGACGAGGTGGTTGACAAATTTGACTCCGAAATTAGTTATGGAATATGAAAATTAGATGGGGTCAAGTATTTAATAAAAATCCTTCATGGATTTATCTTTTTAATGGGTTATATTAAAGATATTTCTGGTGGGTTCCTCCGAGACCCAAGAAAAGTTGATTGGGCTGCGTTTCGTGGACTAATCAGACCACCACCGGAACCACCACCTTAAGGTAACCTTTTCCTTCCCTTTCGTCTTTTTCATGCATCTATGCATTAATTCATACATTGAGGACAATGCATGAGATAGGTGTGGGGGAGGGTCTAACATAACTTTTCTTTTGTTTAAAAAAAAAATTGACATTTTTCTTTACTTTTAAAAACTTTTTGAAAAATAGAAACAATATTTTGACTTATTTTTGTAAGAAATTAAGTTAATTTTAAGGAATAGGAAAATCCAAATTAGGATTTCTTATACTTGGTCAAAATAAGATTATTTGTTTGATTTTTAGAGTTAGAAAGATAATTTGTCAAAGTAATTTGGTCTTGATCTTTACCTTGATGAAATATGCACACTTCATACACTTACATACTTAGGGTTCAAAAACAAAGATTCTTATGCCTTATAAAAAATATATATATATAAACAAATCTAATTATTGATTAGCTAGGTTCTTTGGCCTAAGAAAGCCTTAGTATTTATGCAAAAGATAATTAGATGAGTTTGAAAAAAAAAGAAAAAAAACAAGTTTAATTATTGATTAGCTAGGTGCTTTGGCCTAAGCAAGCCTTGGTATTTATGCGAAAGATGATTAGATAAGTTTGAAAAGAAAAATCTTCTGATTAAGCTGGGTATTTGTGCCTAATAAAGCATAAGTATTCACGCCTAAAAGAGGTTCATATAATAAAATCCTTAGTTTTGTGGCCTGGTTTGCTCGAGTCCTTAAGTCCTTGGGGGTGTTTCCTCACCTGGTGCCCTAAGACCGTTTGGTTTGGGGGTCATCGATTAAAGGCTCGTTATATGGGCAGATTAGAAAGCCTAATAAAACTAAGGAATAATACCACAAAAAAAAGTATATATATAAAAATAAATAAGGCATAAGAGTTAGAGTTAATGAACCCTTAGTCAAAATTTTCACAATCACAAGGTGTATATGACTTAGGGTAAAGTAATAGACTAGATGAGAAGCACAATTTGACTCCTTACTTTGATTGATAACAAATTTTTGAATAGAGACTAAGTTTAGGAATGAAAAATTTGGTTTTCCTATAACTTATAGATTGCTTAGATCTTACAATCATATTTCAAATATTTTTCTCTTTCAAAATGCTTTTCGAAAATACTAACTCTTTATTTCTCTTTCTTTATGGATTTTGTGGGTGCAATCCGCTGAAAACCCTCACGAGATAAAACTCGTCCTCTAGGGGGAACCTAGAGGTTTAACGGCTTGTTGCACATGCTCAGTGCAATCGCGCGACCTGCGAAAGTGGTCTAATAATCTCTAGTATAGTTGTTTTGCTCGAGGACGAGCAAAAGATAGGTATGGGGGTGTGATTGGTCACTAATGTTGCATATTTAATGTCACATTTCCATACTTATTTTAGAATAAAAGCCTGCATTGTCCTAATTATTTGTTTAATTTATTTGCAGGCCCAATCCTTAAGGAGATGAAGAGAAATGAGCCCAAAAGCCCACCAGAATTCTGAATTAAATTAGAGTTAATTCGTGCACATAAAATCAGGGCAAAATCAAGAGGTTGAACCGGTTGAGAAGAATCCTCTCAGAATCGATCGGTTAAAGCCAAGAATCCAAGGCCATTTCGTCAGAATCCGGAGCTCAAACGAAGAAACCAACAAAGGATAAAGTTAGAAGAAACTCCCGGGATGACCCACCAACAGGGTGTGGCCATCTGGCCACACCCTTGCCGCGAAAACGCGGCTTGGGCCGCGTTTCCGCGGCAATCTTGGGGAGTTAGGGGAGCGTGAACTCCCCCGACCTCCCCGGGATCTTGGTTGTTGGGTTTTTGGCCTATAAAAAGGCATTTTCTGTGCTAAAAGTGGAGGCCAATGCAGATTAGGATTTAGCCTAGTTTTAATTCTTTGTAGTTTAGGTTTTTCTTTTCTTGTTATGTAATTTGTATGTAACTTAGGGTAGAAGAAGATTCATGTAAGTAAGAGAGAGAGGCTGAAGTTGAGAGTGACACCGACGATGTACCCTCCTCCTTTCTTCCATTGTCTCTGCAATTAATAAAGGTAAAAGTTCTTTTTATGTTTGTATTTTCTTTTGTTTCGTCTTCCTCTTCTACTTTACCTTGGTTGTTGTTGTTGAGTGTACAAGTGAATTCCAAAGCAAGTATAACTAAGCTACGTGAGAGCCAACGATAGTTCATGAAGACGTTCTCCTCTTCCAAGATCCGCATCACTTTGTTCTTGCTAGGCTTGACGATATAATGTGCACGGGGACTGAGCTCGAGCTTATGATCTATGCGTTGAACGCCTCCGAAGCAAAGGTAGAACATGCAACGGTTTCCAGGTAAGTCATCACTCAACCTAGGTAAGTATTTCTACACTTTTCTTTCTTTCTTTTCTTTTACTTCTTTAGTATAGATCACCAACCATCTCCTCCAACTCTTTCCTCTCCACTTCATTGTACATAGTCGCTTTTATTGTTTTCTGATTTTCCACCTTCATCATCTCTCGCTTTCTTCTTAACTTTAACCATTAACTTTCTTTTTCTTTTTCTTAACTTTAAGAATAGAGAAGAACTCTCGTTTGGCTTTTATAACGATTTCAATAAAACTGTAAACGCTTCCATCGCAAACCCTCCTTGTGGATCACGACCCGCATAGCCACTTGCTATAGCGGAAGAATTGAGCACTTGCACACTTCTTTTCTTAAGTTCTATAATCTCGTATTTTGTGTGCAGGTTTTGCCTCAATCAATCACCTACTAATATCTTGGTTAAGGATCTGAAACTAAACATCACAAGATTATTAGTAAACATAACTTCATGAGTTAATCATCATCAAAACTAGAGTGGAAGGCCTCTGGGCCAACATGCGAGTCATTGATTCTTCCAATACTAAGTATCAACTGAATCAAGTAAGCATTCAATTTGATCTATATGACAAAATCAAAGAGGCACAGCAAAGAGATACTCAAATAAGGAAAGTTATGAAGAAAGTATAAGAAGGAGAACTCAGGGAGTTTCAATTAGAAGATGATGTACTGAGATATAAAAGCAGATTATGTGTGCCGGATGTAGCAGAGATCAAAGAAGAAATAATGCAGGAGGTTCATTGTACCTCGTATACAGCTCATCCGGGGAGCACAAAAATGTATCAAGATCTGCGTCATAACTTCTGGTGGATGGAATGAAAATGGTTATTTTCAATTTTGTCCACAAGTGTTTAGTCTGTCAACAAGTGAAAGTAGAACATAAGAAGCCCCAGGATTGCTAGTGCCATTACCAATTCCTGAATGGAAATGGTGTCACATTGCCATGGATTTTGTTACTAGACTTCTCGGACATCCCAAGGACTAGATACAGTCTGGGTACTGGTAGGTAGGCTTACTAAATCTGCCCACTTTCTGCCTATCCGGATCAATTATTCAATGGAAATACTGGCTCAAGTATATATCCGAGATATAGTTAAACTGCATGGAGTGCCTGAGTCTATTTTATCAGATCGGGGTCCTAGATTTCAATCTAGATTTTGGAGAAGCCTATCCGAAGCTATGGGCACTAAATTGCAACTCAGTACAGCAGCACACCCCCAAACAGATGGACAGTCAGAGAGGACCTTCAAATATTGGAAGATATGCTGAGAACTTGTGTATTAGATTTTGGGGGAAGTTGGGACAACTATTTACCCTTAGTGGAGTTTGCTTATAATAATAGTTATCAGTCCACTATTGGTATGTCTCCGTTTGAAGCATTGTATGATAGAAAATGTAGATCACCGATCTGTTGGGAGGAAGTTGGGGATGAAAGGATATTCGGCCCGACCTAATTCAAGAAGCCACTGATAAGATCAAGTTAATTAAGGAAAGGATGGAAGCAGCCCAGAGCAGGCAGAAAGCTTATGCAGGCAATGCCGCAGACCACTGAAATTTGAGGTAGGGGATAAAGTTTTCCTGAAGGTATCTCCAATGAAGGAGTAAGACGCACCGGCAATAAGAACAAATTAGCTCCTAGATATGTTGGACCATTTGAAATATTGGATAAATTGGACCGGTTGCTTATCGTTTAGCCTTACCTCCTGTTTTGAAAGGATGCACAATGTATTTCATGTCTCTCAGCTAAGGAAGTATGTACCTAATCCTGACCACATAATCTCTTATGGACCTCTGCAAATACAAAAAGATATGTCATATACGAAAGAGCCAGTGCAAATCCTAGATCGCAAGGAGAAACAATTAAGAAGCAAAAATATTTCTTTGGTCAAGGTTTTATGGAGGAATCACAATATAGAAGAAGCAACTGGGAACTGAAAGAGGAGATACAGAAGGACTATCCACATTTGTTTCAAGGTACGTTAAGTTTCGAGGACGAAACTTCTATAAGGAGGGTAGAATGTAACACTTGCCTTAACTAATCACCTTTTCATAACATTAAATGCTTTATGGAGGTGATGTGGATACAAGTATTCATGTAAGATACTTATACTATACATTATACTATACATATTAGTATGTATGTATTAGTATGCATGTATATGAATTAAAATACACACATACATGTTGATGTTACCATACCCCTACCATACTTGTGGGTACAAGTACCTCATGAAGGGGGGAGGGATGAAACCTTGCTTATAGGGTAAGGTATAGGTGTAGGGAGATGATGTTAGGGGGCACTTGTCATGATATCCTTGAAGGGAATGGAGTATAAATAGGAGGAAACTGAAGAGAAAATTTCATTTGGCAACATCCTCTCTCTTCTCTCTCTCTCTCTCTCTCTTCGTTCTCCAACTCCAAACCCTCTTCTTTCTTCTCCCTTTTGCAACCGGCCAAGGCCAACAGCCAGCAGCCATATTTTTCCCTCCATTTTCTCCTCTTACTCATTTACTCTCTCCTCTTATTCACTCACAAATCTTCCCTTTACTTCCTTTATACAAGAAAAAGTCTTCCTTTACATGTTTTATCTCCTCCAAAGACTTAATAGAACAAGGTAAAGTGGTGATCTAACATCACCTTAAAAGGAAATTCTTGAAGACAAGATTGATCTAGGATATTGAGTTAGGAGGGTGATATTAGTTGAAAGTAAGTAAAACCTTAAGATTTCTACCCCCTCTTATACTCTTTTAACTGAGAACTAATCATGATGTTGTTATGACCTTGTAGACTCCATTAAAGCGGGAGACCAAGCTTGATAAGGAGATAATCTCTTCAAGGGTGAGTAGAACATCCGAACCCTAGTAACATAGTAGGTAGAGTAAAAACTTGAAATGAAGTAGGAAATTGCTAAGTTACAAATGAACGATGATGCTTGTGCATGGTTATATGCTTATGTGTACATTATAAACAATCCTATGGTGTTATGATGAACACTTACATGGGTGCATGATCGACACGTTATTGTGTGTATGCATGGTAGTCAAATACATGCCTCTTAAAAAGAAATAGTTTTATGAATGAACATCATACTTGACTTCTTGCATATATTTGGCTACACATATATTGGAATGATATAACATATTGGTTATCTTAAAAAGGCTTGCATGTTGTTAATTAATAAGTAGTTTCTCATACATGTTAATGTCTTTCATAATATTGCATCATGTAAAGTAGAAATCATGAGAATCCTTTATGTTGGCATTGTCTTATGAATCCTTGCATGTGGTTATTACATGAAGGATATGATTATTGCATGTTTGGAGGAAGGGACCGGGTTGAACCGGAGGTGATCGAAGGGGAGAATATTTAGTTGAATAACGTATCAGAGGAAGGGACTGAATTGAACCGGAGGTGATCGAAGGGGAGAATATTGCGTTGAATAACGTATCGGAGGAAGGGACCGGGTTGAACCGGAGGTGATCGAAGGGGAGATTATATTTTATGTTGAACATGTATGTTATAATATGGTTAAGATAGAAATTGCATGTTAAAACTATATAAAAATCTTATAACTAGACTCTGTAATAGTCGATTTATCCAGGCAAATTCAACAGGGTTAGTCGACTAGCCCTTGGACTAAGTCGACTATAGATGGGAAAAATGGGTATGCAAGTCTCAGGAAAACACTCTTAGTCGACCATATATAATAGGTTAGTCGACTAGCCTCAGTTAAAGGAAATAAACAAAGAGTGAACATCTTCTTTTAACCATGATTAGTCGACTATAGTTGGCTTGTAAGTCGACTAGTGTATAGAGTAGTCGACTACACCAGAAAGGGTAGTCGACTAAAATTAGTTATAAGTAACAACAGAGAGCACATATCTTTTGATCCAGACTTAGTCAACTATAGTTGGCTTTCAAATCGACTAGTACCAAGTGTACTCGACTATACCAGATAGGGTAGTCAGCTAGATAAGTCACAGGCAGCCAACAGAGAGTTAATATCTTTTGATCAAGACCCCAGTCGACTATAGCTTCAATATAAGTCGACTTAAGGTAGTATTAATTGACTATAGGTATGGGCAAGTCGACTATCAGGACCTGTTACTGTGTTTTGGTCAGAATTTCAGCAAATACCCAAAATGTGCAAAAAATAGTATCAATTACAATTGTTAACCTGATAGTAAAATTTCAAATAAACCTACATAATGGACATGCATATAAATACTATTTTACTCACTGAGCTGTCAAGCTCACTCTGTTCCCATTATCACCTTCAGGTTTGGACAAAGGTAAGGGACCTGCTTAATGACAACATATACGGGATAGGTGTCAACGGAGACATTTTTGCCCTTTTAGCATGTGCTTGTGATATGTATAGTGTTTTAGAAATCTATGCAAAACTTCTATTTGGATGTTTGCTATAAACTTGTAAATATTGAAATGCTTGGTGCTAGACTCTAATCCTGTATAATATTGGGGAATAGTAATGTATTAGACTATGTTTTCTAATGAGTTATCGGATCAATATTTCGGAAATATGCTAAATCATGTTAAGATCATACATGCTATCAAAGTGGATAATGATGTAAAGTATAGAGTAGGCTGATGTTAGCCGAATTGAAGTATTGTATCTTGATGGGTCCCACGCTTGGATTAAGGATAATCTGTGATGATTGTAATGAAATGAAAATTATTAACTGAGACCATTACATAACCAAACCATCGTAGGCAGTTTTCTCTCATCTTCTCTTCTATAGAGGCTACACCTATCTTAGTACGAATATTCTAATTTCTAACCTTATCTCTCCTCGTGTTATCACACATCCAATGAAGTATGCTCATCTCTGCTATACTCATCTTCTGGATATGATATCTCTTTATAGCCCAACATTCTGTGCCATATAACAAAGTTTGCCTAATAGCAGTCCGATAAAAACTTTCCCTTCAGCCATAACAGAATGTTACGATCATATAAAACTCCTGTTGCGCTCCTCCATTTCAGCCAGCCGGCTTGGAACTTATGGTTGACCTCACTATTGATCTCCCTATCCTTTTGGATAATAGAGCCCAAGTACTTAAAATGACTGCTCATCGGTATTTTTTGTCTATCTAATCTCGCAATATTATATTCTCAAATTTCTTATTTACTGAATTTACACTCCATATACTTTGTTTTGGCCCTACTTAATTTAAAATCTTGAGATTCTAGAGTTTGCCTCCATAACTTCAATTTGACATTTACCCCAGCTCTCGTTTCCTCGACTAGGATAATATCATCAACAAATAGCATAAACCATGGTATCTCATCCTGAATAGCTCTAATAAGCTCATCTATCATTATGGCAAAAAGAATGGACTCAATGCAGATCCTTAATGCAATCTAATGTGATAGAAAAATCACATGTTATGCCTCCATAAGTTCTGACATTTGCCACTACTCCATCATACATGTCCTTGATTATGTCAATATATTTGATGGGGACTCTCTTTTTCGTCAACGTCCACCATAATACCTCTCTTGGCACCTTATCATAAGTTTTTTCTAAATCAATAATGACCATACACAAATTTCTCTCCTCTCTCGAAATCACTCTATAAGTTGACGAAGCAAATGAATAGCCTCTGTCGTCAATCGCCCCGGCATGAACCCAAACTGATTCTTTGATATTTTAACATTCTGCTTTAACTTGTGTTCAATTATCCTTTCCCAAAGATTCATGGTATGACACATAAGTTTTATTCTACGATAGTTTGAACAACTCTGGATATTACCCTTGTTCTTATAAAGAGGTACTAAGGTACTCTTTCTCCACTCATTTGGCATCCTTTTAGTTAGCCAGATCTTGTTAAGAGGTTTGTCAGCCATCTCACACCCACCTCTCCTAAGCATCTTCATACCTCAATAAGAATTCCATCCATGCCAAAAAGTGGTATCTATTTTACCTTTTACAAAACAATTTGAAATAAGAAATGTTGAAAGTCTTACATACCAAGTTCTAGGAGCTTGTTTTAAACCATAGAAAGCTTTGTCTAATTTGAAATCATAATCCAGATATGTAGGATCAACAAGCCTGAGGGTTATTCAACTTACACTTCCTCTTCAATAAAACCATTTAAATCCTGCGCCTGCGCATCTGCTCGTAGAGAAAAACTACCAAGGGTACATTCGCCTACGCATCTGCCCGTAGGCTCGAATGAAGGGAGCTCGTTGGTGGCTGCTTGCATTGTTGTCTCCGTGTAGGGGTGGAACCCACGACAGAGCATGCAAGCTATGGACTCCGAGTGCAGTAGGCTTAAAATGGTTAGTGATTAGTCTCTAAAACTGCATATTTCATATCATATCTTCACATTTATTTCACATTAAATTCTGCTAATAAACACCTCTCTTGCATGTTTCTAGGTCCATGGTGTGCAATGAAGAATAAGACACTAAATCACCATTTAATGGGTGATTAAAGGTCTGTAATCTAGCCATTGACTTTGGAGAGCTGATTCGTCAAAACCAGGGGCCTAAAATCAGAAACTGAGAACTGCATCTGACAGGAGACAGACGGGACAGCGCGCTTCCCGAAGCGCCGCGCGCGCTCTTGAAGAGCTGCAAAAACGTGGCATGGGCCGCGTTTTCGCGGCTGTACGGGCGCAGCCGTGCCCGTACTTTGGGCTAGGGTTTGCCCCCTGCCTCCCTTTCCCCTAGTGCCTATAAATACCCTTGGGGTTTCTAGAGCAGGAGATATGCAATAGCTGAGGGTAGTTTTCATCTCCATTTTGTAGTTTAGGATAGTTTAGGTTAGTGTTTTTCTTCTTTCTCCTTTGTATTTTTCATTTCTTGTAGATCTTTTAATAGGAGAGAGAGTGGTACATTATGGGAAGCAAGAGTGCTTGTAATAGAAGGGGACAATCTATGAAAGGTGCTCTCTTAACTTATTTATTTTCTTCTCTAACTCTTTTTATATGTTTAGCTAATATTTTCTCTCATGGCAACTAATTACTAACCACTAACTAGTCTAACTTCTTATTTGATAATCCACATGAATCTAATAGCCTCTACTTGGCCTTACTCTTGCAAGAGCCATTGATGGCTCATGATGATGGATCCTAATACTATAACATCTAACTCTCTAACAAGCCTAACATTACTTTATTTCATGCTTGTTCTTGTGAGTTTTGATGGTCTAAGGATAGCTTGCACTGTTAGTTGAATTTGGATGTGAAAGTTGACATATGGGCCATGCTTTGAAACGCTCTTAAACCATGGACTAGTGATTGCCAAGGATACATGTGAGGCAACTATCACTAAGAGGTTAGCATATTAGTAGAGCCATTAGTAGTTAGTAGCCATGAGTTTTTCTTTCTTTTTCACTTTATTTTAGAAATATTCCAAAAACACAAACATTTTATCTTCTATGTTCTCACTTCTTTGTATTTCACTGTACTTCTCTTTTCCATTCTTGTTATCCTTTCTTTTCATTCTTTAAAACATTGAAGAACTTTTTACATACACGTGAACATACCCGTAAAGCTTCTATCGCCTCCCGTCCTTATGGATTCGACTCGTTTTAGCCTCTATGCTATAACAGAAGTATCGAGGAAGCCAAAGCACACACACTTTTACTCTTGATTTCAAAATATACACTTTTTGTGCACAATTTTTCTCCGATCAGTTAGGAGCAGAACATAATTTTATTTGATAATGTAATGAAAATAAAAGTACATGAGTCAAGGACAGGGTGTTGCCCTGCTTAGGAAGTTATGAGCTGATCATTTGATCATCCTATATTGGGTGATTACGTGATGTGGTTGGATGAGAGGCAGAGTGATTGACTGTCCGGACTCGAAGGCTGCTTTGGATGTAGGACGTACTCCTTTAGAAATCCTTGATGGATGAGTTCTTCTAGGTACCTCCGGAGGCTCCGACAGTGGATGGTTTTGTGTCCCCTGTCATCATGGTAAGAGCAATACTCTCTTACTCTAGGATGTGAGGGATCACACTGGACGGGTTTCGGACGCCTGACCCATTAGTGGTCCTTGATGGCATTAAAGACATTGTTGATGGGGAGCCTCAATGGAGTAAATTGCTCCATTGGCTGGTAGGCTCGGGCGGGCACAGTGAGATGATTGGAAGCACTTGCCTTTTGTAGGCAGGTTGTCCCAGTTTCGATCTTGGGCATGGTCGGAGGATTCGTGCGGAGACTTCGACTTCCTCCGTGATCGCCATGCTTCTTGGAGTGATTGGAGAAAGTCTTCACTGCCTCCTCCAACTGGCTATAGGGCTGAGCTCGGGACAAGACTTCGCTCATCCGAGTTATATTGTACTTTAGGTGATTCTTATACAAGGGTGAGAGACTTGCACCCCGCTAATGAAAGCGAGTGCAAAGACGTTCTCATCGCAGTTGGAGACCTTGACCAATTAGCTATGGAGTAGCCGATGTAAGATTTGAGCTGTCGCTCTGCCTCATTGTGACAGTGAAAAATGGTAATTGTTCCTCTTAGTCTCCAGCGAGATGTGTACTGGGTGAGGAATGCTTGGGACAACTTCTTTGAAATTGTGAAAAGATCATGGAGGCAAGGAATAGAACCAATTTGAGGCTGCTCCTTTTAGACTGAAAGGAAAAGTGAGGCACATGAATGGGTCATTGTGGGAGTAGATCACCATCTTGTCCCGAAAATATCTGATTTACCTGACGGGGTCACTCAATTCAGAGTAATAGTCGAAAGTCAGAGTTGAGAACTTCTTCGAGAACTCACATTTCAAAATATTCTCGAAGATAGGGGAGTCAAAGACCTTGACAGTTGAAAGCATCTCGGCTACTGAACTGCCACTTCACCTCCTTGATCCGTCTTTGGAACAACTTGTCGAGAATCCGAATGTCGAGAGATTCTCGGTTTCACGTTTGCTCTCTGATTGCGTGGCCTTCTAAAGGGCAGTGAACTGAGCCTGAAGTCGGTTGTTAAGCTGCCTCAATGCTTCCTGTTCACGGATGGCATTTCTCACGGTCGAGAGTCGCAAACTCCCGATCACGATCAAATTGGACTTGTTGTTCCTTCATCTACTCTTTTCATATCAGCGAGCATCTGAATGGGTTAGTTTTCATACTGCCGCAATGATTGGACACAAGTGGCTGGCTCCTGATGTGAGGAGGAACCAATATCCTCGGTAGTGCGCGACTGATCGTCAGTAGGTAGGGCCGCGCCCCAATGGTGTTGATGGCCTTGCCTTTAGACGTGGTATCGTTGAAGCTGGCAGACTGCTTTCTTGGGACATCAACGCTGTGGTAAAGGCATTTTGAGGGAGGTGTAGAGACTCAGATCTCAATGAAAGTACCAATTTACAGTGGAGATTTTACGCCGCGAGTGACCGGACGATCCATCCACATCACAAGCGAGAGCAGAGAGTGGGGATTGTGTGTGAATAAAATGATTCAATATAGAAAAGAAGAGAGACATGAGATTTTTTACGTGAAAACGCAAATCGGAAAAAAAAAA